>CAJJDN010000315.1:0-12201 GCA_905182985.1 Paramecium sonneborni | reverse complement strand
AAAATAAGCTGAATTTCTATCATTTTAAACTTAATTTATTTAATATAAATTTTATTCAAACTTAATCTTAATATATAAATGAAATGATGTCACTTAAATAATTTAAAATAAATTTCCTACAAACATTATACCTCTTTCAAAATCATAAACTAATTGTTTAAGCAGCAGCTTTTATAATTCTTGAACTTATTTACATCTTTATGTTGTTAATTTTAAAAAGTATTCTAACAAGTCTAATCTATATAAAAACAAAAGTAAAAACCTAATTAGTAAATAAGGATAATTTCCTTAAAGATTTATTTGTTATTCTTCCTTATTAACTGATTTAAGTATCACCATTTTGGGATAAAAAAAAATAGATATTTAAATGTATAATTTTCTATTAAAAATTTGATCACCAAAAATTCTATCTAACTACAATTATTTTTTTCTTTTTTTGGATTCCCATAAAAAAGCAAGCTTTCATAATTATTTTGGATAGCATATGCTTGAAAATCCAATTTATCATAAAAGTTGGAAATCTGAACATTTTTTTTCGGTGTAGTGTTTGAATAACTTCTAGATAAATTAAGTATTCATTTTAATTTCATCTACCACAAAGGCATCATCTTACAGATTTTATTGGATTATCAGAATTAAAAAGTATTTTTTGAACTTATTTGATAAATAATACAAAAGCTATTTAATATTAAGAGATAAATAATATAATAAAATAAAATCATAATATTTTCTAATAATAAGATTTAAATCAAATAAAATTGATACTTCCCTCAATGCAATTAAAATGATACTTTAATTAACTTATATTTGTAAGGATGAATGATTATTTCTGTAAGTATATAATTATTAATCCATAACACTCTAGAAAAAGCTAAACTTGAATTTGAAGGAGAATTATGTAATTAAAATTTAATATTCTGTCTTTGTTGACAATAATCTTAAATTTAAGCAAAATCTTATTCTTAAAATTTAAATCTTTGAAATCATTGAAACTAATAAATATACCAGAGCCTAAACCTAAAAAAGTTTAGACTCAATTAAAAATTTGACAAAAAATAATAATTTTGTTTTGTTTTTGATTTCAATTTGATATATTGTTAAATTAATTATAATACAATAATAAGATAATGTAATTGAATACTAAAATCAAGATTCACAGTTATTATGTTATGAAATATGAATAATTTAAAATTTACTGAAATAATGATAAAACTTACCACAATATGTTTAAAATATGAAGTCTTAATTATTTATGAATAGGATTTGATAATCAAATTACGTACTTTAATCGTTTATTTTAAAATCAATTGAATAATTTTCTAGAATTAAAAGATGTTTAAAATATATTAAATTTTAATATTCAAAAAAGTAACTATGATAAATAGAATAAATATATAAAATGAATTATATTCTGATATAAGTCAATGATTTTATTAATAAAATTTAGATGGAATAATTATAAAAATTCATTCAAGCAACTTATTAAATAAAAGAAGATCAACTTAGTAAAATTAATAAAACTGTTTAAATAACTAATAGATATATTTCCTCAAGCAATTTAGTAAATATATTCAGAATAATTACAATAATCCATTCTTATTCAGTAGAATTTATTTTTTTTTGAAATTTTTAAGAAATAACAATGAACAACCATCTTCTGACTTAAAGCTTACCTCTTATTCCATTTCTCTGTATTATAAACTTGTTGTACTATATTCATAGACTTGCCTTATAGTAAAGTTTTAGGTTAAAATGTGAACATTTAATCTATTATGAAGCATTAACTAAATCCAAACCTTTAAACTGATATCTTTTTTTTCGATTGTGTTCCATCTTTTATTATTTTCTTATGAGATTAATTTATACTCACTACTGGTTGTTAACTAATTCTATGATACATTCAATGATAACCATCAAATAATACAAGTATGATCTGATGAATTATTATGATAATATTTAATTATTTAGTAACTTTAATTAAATCTTTTTTCCCTTAAAGATTTATTAAAATTTTTCCTTTATTTTCCTATTAAGAAAATTTGATTCATTTCCCTGAATTTATTTTCTATTTATTCTCAAAAGGTATATTGATTTACATATAAAAGATAAGATAGGAAGTATAAAAATTTGAATATTAGTGTCTTCTCATGAAAAAAGATCTTTATCACAATAAGAATTATCAAATGGCAAATTTTTACTATTAATAAAAATAATAGAAATGAGTATATGTTTATCAAATCAATAACCTATATCAAGTAATTTATAGGGTAACATCAGATTATAATAAGAGATGAAGAATAGGTGAGTAGCAATAGTCCTAAGAGATAGCCAATTTAATTTCAAAATTAAGAATGCCTGTTTTTTGACTCTTATGCTCACCAATGGTTAAAAAAAAAATACTAAATAGAATTTATTAATAATAAATAAGAGATCATTTACATTTTTAATGGATCAACAGTCAGGTTGTATATTTAAATAAAATTTAGAGTAAAAAAGTTTACATTTTTGGAGCCTGATGTTTTCGATAATTTAGAATAAATCAATTATCTTGAATGGGTTGGAAAATATGGAAAGAAGCATCAGAAGATTGCTAAATGGGGAATCAATTGGAATGGATAAAATCTTTAAAAAGTAGGAGGATATTACTCAGAAAGTGGGCAAAAAATTGGTTTATGGAAAGAATTAATTAAGAATTATTGTAGGTAAATGTTAATTTTAAAATAACTCTAGTAAGGTTCATGTATTTGAAGAAGGCGAATATATTGATGACAAAAAAATAGGTAGATGGAAGTATATTTATTAAAATAAAATAATGTATTAATTCAATCTAATTAGCGGTCTTGGATCTTATGATAAAGATTAGAAAAAGATAGGAAGATGGGTAGAGTTATGGGAAAGCTTTTGGGATGGAGCTTTAGTCACTTATAATGGTGAATATAATTTAAAGGGTATAAAGATAGGTAAATGGGAAATTCATTTTGATAGATGGGGAGATGGGAAATACAAATAAATGTAACTTATAAAAATGATTTTTAAAATATTATTGTAGTGGTTTTGGATAATATGATTAATAAGAGATTTAACAAAAGGTTGGGAGATGGGTAGAGTTGTGGGAAGGCTTTTGGTAAGATGCATAAGTCACTTTTAATGGTGAATATAATAAAGTTGGTATAAAGATAGGTAGGTGGGATATCAATTTTGATAAATGGGGAAATGGAAAAAATCAGTAAATGTAAATATTAGTTAAATATAGCATTGATATTTTAGAGGTGGTGGATTATATGATTAAAAAGGAAATAAGGTTGGTCATTGGGTTGAGCTAGATTTAGGTTTTGGGTATTATAAATAAATTACTTATAATGGTGAATATAATATGAAGAGTCTGAAAGAAGGTAGATGGAATATTTTAGCTTGCGGAAAAGAGATGTAATTAAAAGTATAGTAATGATAAATTAGAGGCGGAGGATCATATGATTAAAAAGGAATTAAAATTGGGAAATGGGCAGATCTAGACGAAGAGTTTGATTAATCGAAATAGGTCATTTATAATGGTGTTTATAATACGAAAGGTAAAAAGGAAGGTAGATGGGATATTCATTTTTGTGAAAAAGAGGAAAAATATTAATAAATGTATATATTACATTCTCAAAGTATTAATCGGTTAGCGGTGGGGGAACCTATGATTTAGAAGGATATAAAATTGGGCAATGGCTTGAGTTGCATGAAGAGTTTAAAAGAGATAAGTAAGTTACTTGTAATGGTGAATACAATATGAAAGGTCAGAAAATAGGTAGATGGAATATTCTTAATTCAAATTAGAAAAACTTATTTAGGTAAAAATAATAAAGTAAATTTTATAGTGGCTGCGTAATTTACGATGAAAGCGGAAATTAAATTTATAAATCTGAAAAGTGATCAATTATATTATCATTAGTGATTCTATTATCTTCGTTGGATAATTTAAAAATAGAATGAAAATAGATAGATGGGATATTTTGTATAAAGAAAATTAAAAGGAATATATATAAATGTAATTATGATACAAGCGTAAACCTTATTTAGTGGTGGTGGGTCATATAATTAAATGGAAAATAAGTTTGGGAGGTGGGTAGAGATAGACGAAGAGTTTAATTAATCAAAATAAGTCATTTATAATGGTGTTTATAATATGAAAGGTATTAAGGAAGGTAGATGGGATATTCATTTTAGCGAACAATAGGGAAAATATAAATTAATGTATTTATTCTATAATTATTAAAATAATATATTAGCGGTGGTGGGTCATATAATAAAGACGGAATCAAGATAGGTAAGTGGGAAGAGTTGGATAGATTTTTTATGAAATACTATTAAATCATTTATATTGGTGAATATAATCTAAAAGGCATAAAGATTGGTACATGGGTTGAAATGAATATTAAGGAAGACTATAAATGCGGTGAAAAGAAATATGAAGAGTGAAAAAAAATAAAATATTATATAAATAAATTTTTATTTGTGTATTTGGACAGATTTTATTATTTATATGAGTTTTTGAGTAAGTTATGTAATCTTATTATGTTTAATTGGATATTTGTTGTAAATTAAATGTTAATAGTTACATTGGATTTGAATTTTGGAGTTATTTAGCTTAGATATTGGATTTATTTTTATTGATTCAGAAAAGTGTTATAAAATTTTTAAAAAAGATAAATTTAATTAACTAAAATAAGAAAGGATTGAGAAGAAAAATAAAAAGGTCATTTTATAAAAATGTTAAATTATGAATCACATAATAATTATGATAAACTTTCAGAAATAGATTTAAAAATATGTTAGATATCTTAAGGTGAATCAAAGATCATGATAAAAAACGAAGAATAAATTCAATCAATGTAAAATGCGTTTAAAATTATATAAAAAAGCAAAAGTAAAAAGAAAAGAAATCATAAAATATAAATAAAAAACATGTTAATTTAAAAATTCTTTAGCAAATAATAAGATAAAAAATTTTTTTTAATTAAGTCAATTACAAAGAGTAGATTATATATTTAAGGTTTACAGAAATTAACAAATATCAAGAAAAAATCGGTTGCATAATAAAAATGAAGGAGAAGTTAAATAATATAATTTATTGATGTTTTCCATGATTTATATAATATGATAACGATTCAAAATTGAATTTATTCTGTTTGTAATCTTGTTCATCTGATCTGTGTTCTAATGTAGCAAAATAAAATTTTTTAGCTTCTGATTTCTTCACTAATTCAAGTATATTAAAGTTATTATCTACTCTTTACAACAAAATTTTATAATTAACTTAGAATAAATAGTGAAATATAAAAATTATTTCATTATTTTTGAAAAGAAAGAATTAACCTATTTTAAGTAAGTCTCTAAAAGTAATTTTTAAATAATTGATAAAAATAAATTATACCTTTTGTATGCTTAAATATTAAATAAGGTGTGCTTCATTTATGTTGTAAAGTATTATTTATTATAAATTTTCAAATACTCAAAATGTTCGAAAAATTTAACACTTTAAAGCTATTTTGTACTTTTGAAATAATGATTGCAATACTTGTTCCAATGAGTTTCATTGTGGTGAGTATTATTTAAATCACAAAAATTAAAAAAAATGATTAATCAATAAATGTTGAATTTTTTATAAAGAATAATGAACCTTAACTTTATAAAAAAAATTTATTAATAGAAAAATATTGTTAATAAAAAGAAAAAAATTATTAAGCTAAATGTTTATTTTATAAGAAAATTAATATTTAATATCATCTATTGTTTTATTCTATCAATATGAATTTTTAAAGAGAATTATTATAATACTATTGATATTATTTTTATTCCTCTTTAATTTACTTTCTTATGTAATTTTTATATGCCTTAGATACATATTCTATCATATCNATTTAAAAATATGTTAGATATCTTAAGGTGAATCAAAGATCATGATAAAAAACGAAGAATAAATTCAATCAATGTAAAATGCGTTTAAAATTATATAAAAAAGCAAAAGTAAAAAGAAAAGAAATCATAAAATATAAATAAAAAACATGTTAATTTAAAAATTCTTTAGCAAATAATAAGATAAAAAATTTTTTTTAATTAAGTCAATTACAAAGAGTAGATTATATATTTAAGGTTTACAGAAATTAACAAATATCAAGAAAAAATCGGTTGCATAATAAAAATGAAGGAGAAGTTAAATAATATAATTTATTGATGTTTTCCATGATTTATATAATATGATAACGATTCAAAATTGAATTTATTCTGTTTGTAATCTTGTTCATCTGATCTGTGTTCTAATGTAGCAAAATAAAATTTTTTAGCTTCTGATTTCTTCACTAATTCAAGTATATTAAAGTTATTATCTACTCTTTACAACAAAATTTTATAATTAACTTAGAATAAATAGTGAAATATAAAAATTATTTCATTATTTTTGAAAAGAAAGAATTAACCTATTTTAAGTAAGTCTCTAAAAGTAATTTTTAAATAATTGATAAAAATAAATTATACCTTTTGTATGCTTAAATATTAAATAAGGTGTGCTTCATTTATGTTGTAAAGTATTATTTATTATAAATTTTCAAATACTCAAAATGTTCGAAAAATTTAACACTTTAAAGCTATTTTGTACTTTTGAAATAATGATTGCAATACTTGTTCCAATGAGTTTCATTGTGGTGAGTATTATTTAAATCACAAAAATTAAAAAAAATGATTAATCAATAAATGTTGAATTTTTTATAAAGAATAATGAACCTTAACTTTATAAAAAAAATTTATTAATAGAAAAATATTGTTAATAAAAAGAAAAAAATTATTAAGCTAAATGTTTATTTTATAAGAAAATTAATATTTAATATCATCTATTGTTTTATTCTATCAATATGAATTTTTAAAGAGAATTATTATAATACTATTGATATTATTTTTATTCCTCTTTAATTTACTTTCTTATGTAATTTTTATATGCCTTAGATACATATTCTATCATATCTACAAACAGGTTTGTTGACAGTATAAAAGTAAATAGGAATATATGTATCCATCCAATTAATAGAAGCTAATCCTCTTCAAAATCAAAACTGTAGAGTAAAAAAGAGCCAAAAATGACAATTAATATTAATTCTCTTTACATTAGTTTGATCAATTCATAATTTGATTTTAAAGGTCTAAATTTATGTAAATATATCAAATAACATAGCGATTGCATCGACAATAATATCGATTGTATTTATGGATAATTAATGCAAATCACAATCATAAAAATGTAAAATTTGATTCTAAAAATTTAAAAGGATTTGAAATTGAGTGCCCAAAATTAAGTATTTAATCCTAAATAAAAATATTTCCATTTTGAAATGTCTTTTATGTGAGATGATGTTATTGTAAGCGATTTAAAGGAAATAAAAATAATTAGAATTAAAGCGCACAAAGAATTAATGGAATTGAAACATTCAAATAGCGATTAGAAATTATAATTTGGAAATTATAAAAAAGTGCTGAAGGCTAATTAATGTAATATTGTAAGGTAGAGCTAAAATATTCCGAGAGAAAAGTATTCTTTTTTTATTTGTAAACATTTTTATTATATTTTAACTTGAAATCTTCTAATTAATTCTAAATATTTTAGATTTTCGAGGTTTTTCTGATAAAAATTAAACAATTTTTAATTTATCAACTAAGAAGATAAAGCAGAGCAAATAAAATAAGTGAGTAAAGATGCTAAAAAAGAAAAGTAGCAACTTTTTGCATTTATTAAATAAATTTAATTTGAAGGTAAATTTGAGTTTGATATAGATGACTATTTCCTTTTATAAGGGAGAAAACCACCATTTAATTCTGCAATAATTTCATCAACTTTAAAGTAATCTAAAATTGGTTGAAGAGAAACTTTTGTATAAGTTTCCAAAAATTATCTTAGATGAGGTGGAAACTAATATTACATGTAACGAATATAAGACAAAGTTTGTAATAAATCTAAAAGGTTAAGAATCATTAGAATATTTCCTGTCAACATAGCTAAACCGGCAATACTCACCATAGAATACATCATGGCATCATTGAATTTAACAAGTGATACTACTTATTATTAGGTAGTTTCAGAGATTAGGATTTCCAAGACTAACACTTTTATTAAAGGATTATAATTCTAAATCAAATTCATCTAATATTAAAAATTTAGAGATTTCAACCTCTAATTTAGGATTTTCAACATATTCCAGAAATTAGACAAAAATCTAATAAATTGGATTGTTCAAATGGATGGAAAGATTTTATAATGGAATCAAAGTTAGTTGATGAATAATTTTTGGGGTGATTCTAAAAATTATAACTTCGTCTAATTCAGACGGATAGTTTAATCTAATTGATTTTGTGAAAGTCAATTCAATAATTTGAGTTTAATTCTTCTTATTAGAAAGACAGTTTAAATCGAAATCAGGAGGTTTAATAAATGTGCATGTAGTAAATTAGTTTTCAAGATTAATACATCTAAAAAATTCTTCAACAGTACATAAAGAAGAACATCCATCACCTCCATTATTATTGCCATCATCACATTCTTCATAATAACTATTGAGTTATCCATTTCCACATTGATTCGCACATAAATTATCAATTAGTATATAATTTTTATTACATATTATATTGATAGTACTATTTACTGAATCTATTTAATATTTTTAGATATCATCATTTAATTGATTAATTTATTTACATTTAGCTGTTAAAGGATCTAGCAAAAAAAGATTTTATTCACATTGTTTGCAAATATTATCTTTTTCACATTATATACATCCATAAGAACATGAATATTGACATTCATGACATCCATCATATGGAATTTAATTACCATCATCACATTATTCAAATTAAAGTGAAACGATTGAATCCCCACAAATAGGTTAACAAAGCCCATTAATCAATTAATATGGAAAGAAACAAGATATGCACTAATTTTAGTTACAAACTTAACAATTATCTTAACAAAATTAATAAGAACAATCCACAAAATAGTTATCAAAAGGATCATCACATTATTCATTAGACATAAAAGCAACTTATCCATCTCCACATCTTTTTTCACATTTACCTTCAATTATATTCCAACCTTATAAGCATTCTATACAGTTAGTATAGTAACAATTAATGCATTCTAATTAGCAACTATTTTAACATTTATGACATCCATCAAATCTAATATTATTTCCATCATCGCATATTTCATCTACTTTTACTAATTGATCTCCACATTCTGGAATGCATTTAAATTTGTTTATTATATAACCAGGATTACATTCATAGCATTTGCCATATTAACAATTTGAACAGTTATCAGAACATATGAATTTACAATTCATACATCCATCATTAAATAAACTATTTCCATCATCACATTCTTCTTCTAATGTTATTATTTGATCACCACAAATAGGTTAACAAATATCAGATAAAGTATCAAAATAATAACCTTAGTTGCTTTAACAATCTTAAACCTTTTTTTAAATATAATAATTATCTAAATTTTAAGAATTGTGCCACTTCAAACATTTACCAAAATAACATTATTAACAATCTAATGAACATTCAAATTTACATTTATAGCAACCATCATAAGCAATATCATTACCATCATCACAATCTTCGTTTGCTTACAGTTTGTTATCACCACAAATAGATATACATTTCTATTCTACAAGATTTAATTACCACCCTATCTCACAAGAAAAACAATATAGGCCTACATTATTTAAACACCCTAAAATTGGTGCCAAAATGATATTCTATTCTTAATAAAATACAAAAAAATCAAATACACTCACTTCATTTGATGGTTTACTTTCTAAAAGAAGTAAAACAATAGACAATAAATCGCTTTTATGATTGTTAATATCTATTTCTATATTATAAATCCACCACTTTGGAGATCCAGATTCAGTGTAGTAGTTAAAATATTTATTTATTGGCCATAAAGTTTAAAAATTATTTATAAGTATTGTTATTTAATCAGGTTATTTCTCAAAAAATAGTTTGAATTTGATTTTACTTTCGTTGGATAAGGTATAAGCACATATTTTTGAAGCTATTAAGTACCTGAAAAATGTTTAAACATAATTTAAAAATCTATATTAAATTTTCAGTATACCTGGAAAATTATATGTTGATGTGGCACCTCCTGAAGTTATTTACCAATCTCTAAGTTTAAAATGAAGTAAGGAGTTTAATAATAACCATCTATTATTTGATCCTGGTTCACAATAATCTTCAAATTCTTAACAATTTGAAACATGGATTTCAACTGCAAAAATACCCCACCAAGTATTAGAATTTGAACAAGTAGATAACCGAAAAGCTTTTAAAGAAAAAAATGCTGATTAACTAGTGTGAAAGTAACTTATTTCCAAATCAATTACTATTAGGGGAGTAAATTAACTCCTATCAATAATTGATCCCATATCATCCAATTACACTTCAAAATATTCTACACAACTGGAGAAAATTGCTCGAATTTTTATTGTTACTTAATTATGAGATTACAGATTATAATAATGTTCAAGGATTGTATCTTCTTTGAATTTATTTTCTCCTCCTAAATAGCTTTCTGAATTCAAAACACTTATAGCTGATTAACCTTTAAATAAATACCAATCTTAATATAAATTGTATTATTACTTTATTTGATATTGTTATAATCCTCTTTTAAAATCCATTTGGCTCCCATAGATTTGCAAAGCAGAACAATTATAAAAAGTTTTATCATTTTTTAAAATAAATAATGAATGAATTCCATTAATAAAGAAGAATTGAATAAAAATACATCATACTTAGCAAAGAGTTATTTAATAAATTTTTATATTCATTCTTAATTATTTTTATTTTATGTGTAAATACGTATTGAATAGGTTAATTACGTAATTACAAAATATTTGATTATTATAATATTTTTGATATATACTATAAATTATAAATCCTGATTAGTACTAATATTTAAATTGAAATAAATTATTGGCTTGAAACTGATTCATTTTAATTAAAAAAAGCAAACTTTATTTTCTTTATTAACTAAAATCTTAAATGATAAAAAAGGCATAGAAAGTTTTATACTCTATTTACCATTCATTCAGGAGTTGATGACTTAAAAATTTTTATATTTAATTTTAGTTATATCTTTCATAGCTTAATCTTAAAAATACGAAAAACATAAAAATTATTTCTGAATTTTATTTGATAAATATAATATCTCAACCTTAATTTTTTTCGACTTAAAATTAGTATTATGGAAACTATGTATATTTTGCTCGAATTAGGAAATTAAAGAATTATTTGTTAGCAAGTTTTTTTGATTAATTTTTAGACTTACTATAATAGCTGGCCATGAATTAGAGGAGATTTGTACTAAATTGAATTCAATTTTCAAATTAAATACTAAGCTTATTTTAAAAACATGAAAATTATGAATTATTTGAACTCATTGTATTTTAATCAATGCTTCATCCTCAAGATTAGTAATATAAGCTGTAAAGATTATGTTAAAAGTCATTTAAAATGTATATTTTAATTCTTTCCTCATATTATAAAAATAAAACATTAAATATTCCTCAAAATTTGCCCAAGAGTATTTCATTGTTACTCTTTTCAACTAAATTTATATTTTCAAATATTTGTTTGGACATTTTTTATGAAAAATATGCCATCAGGCAAAATCAATTAATTCTAATTAAATCTTCTAAAATATTTAAGATTCTACTTAATTTTAAACATGTTCAACATTTTATATATCTTTAGTGGATTCTCATACTAAAATAGTGCTAATAATTAAAATAAAATTTTATTAACTAATTTCAGTATTGCATAAAATTTGATTTGATTTATTTTCATTACTATGCAACAAAATTGATCTTTTTTAATTTTTAAGATTGTCAATGTTTTTCTTGAACCCTTTTCTTTAATTCAATACTTCGAAATCTCTCTTGAAAAGACAATCTTGGATCCTAAACTTCATTAATTATAGATTAAATTTGTTTGAGAATAAATTTTAATTTTTATGCTTTTCTGGCTTGACAATCAAAATTCTAATAAAAAATCTATTCAATTCCTGAATTTCTGATGTTCTTCATTAAAAATCTTTTTTTTTAAATCATATATATTATTCATAAATTAATATAATAGAATTTCAATAATCTTAATAGAATTAAG
>CAJJDN010000312.1:0-10771 GCA_905182985.1 Paramecium sonneborni | reverse complement strand
AAATATTAAAAATAAGAAAAAGAATTAGAATAACATTATTAACGTCTTATTGCTAATTATAAGGAAGAATTATCTAATACTATGGAAGATAAAGATAGAAGAAATAAAAATTTAGATCTTGCTTTAGTTAATCTTAAAAAACAGAATTAAGTTGAATCACATTAAATTTAAGAAAAAACTGAAAAAGATCTTTTATTATTGTATTAAAAAAATGATGAAGTTAAATCTAGATTATAACTTATCAATGAAGAAAATTAAAAAGTTTATGAATAAAAGAAGGCTCATCTTGAATCTATTCGAGCAAATATTAAAAATGATTAAGATACTAAATTTAATGATTTATTTTCAAGATTTTAATCATCAAAAGAATCTTTCGAATTAGATGAAAAGAAATATTTAGAAGTATTCAAAGAAACTGAAAAAGAATTTGAATAATTAATAAATGAATAAAAAGAAAAAAAACTTATTAAATTAAAAGAATTATTAGAAAAAAGTGAAAAAATTAGATCTAGTAATACTAAATTTAAAAAAGAATGTGATAGATATCAATTAAGAAAATAAGAATTACAAAATATGATAAGAGAAACAGATACATAAATATAACTTGTTACTAAAGAAAAAGATAATTTTAAAAAAATAAATGAAGAAAAGAAAAATTAATTAAAAGAAAGAGAGAGATAAATTTTTTAAAAAGAAAAGGAAATTAAGAATTATAGAAATAAAAATGGTCATTTATAAAATTTTAAAAATGTTAATTCTTATCGTTTACAATCCTTATAAGAATAAAAAGCACCTCTTTAAGAACATTTATCAGATTTAGACTAAAATGTCAAAATAATGTATTAAGAGTCGACAGATGAAGCAGAAGCAGAAAAAAATTTAGAAAATTTAATAGAAGATACTTCAAATAAAATTAAAGAATTAAAAAATTAATATTTAATGAAGAGAGATTCTTTATTTTCTAGAAGTATAAGAGATAGGAAATGATATATTTAAAGTATTAGCTGATCTTGAAATTACTGATTTTAAAGAAATGTTGAAAAATGTTCATAAGTAACATTTTATTACAGGAAAAACAAATAAAGGTGTTGTTGATAAAGATTCAATCTATGCTGAAATTGAAAAGAATACAGAAATTGCAATAAGAGAAGAAATGTTAAGACAAAGAGATTTCCTTAGCAAATAAATAAATACAATAACTAGAACTAGTAAAGCTGCTGATGAAGATAAAACTAGTTTAATAATTAGAGTTTAAAAGGAAAATACAAATTTAGTGAAATCTTGTAATGAATTGAGAAAATCTCATATCTCATTTATCTAATATACAAAAGGCATTAGATATATTACAAAAAGAAATAGCTTCTTTAAATAATGGAGAATAAATTGAATTGTAACTATCAGATGAAGATATTCCTTTATATGTTGAAAAGAACAAAATTTACAAGTAAATATCTGCTCCTAAATTAACTCCATTTTAATAATATCATCAAGAAAAAGAAATATCCAAAATTAGAAAATCTGAATCCTCTCTCAAAAGAGATAAAGGATAATTAGACCTATAATAATTAATTAAAGAGATTAAGACTTATAATTTAACAGATTAAGAACTCAGAGTAATAATATATTTATAATTAGGATGAAGGAGAGCAGTTTTTAAGAAATGATGAATCATCATCTATTCTACCTTAAATATTAAAATATCCATTTAATTCATCTCAAGAGGAAACTTAATTAGCTGGTTTAGAATAATCCATTATCAACACTTCTTTAGAAACATAAAAACTTTAACTACCAATAATTAAATAATGATGGAAATGAATTCCTCTATTAGATTTATTTACATAATATTAATTTTTTATGAATCCTTTTATTTTAATATTTATGATGTTACCATAATATCCGACACTAAAATTTCATTTAATTGAATTATCAAAATTGAATGATTGATAAATGACACCTATGGATGTTTTAGTAAAATATTAATAATTTTAAAAACAATTATGATTAACTACCATGTAATTATTGCATTTAATTAATACTTTTGAATTAGTAAAAAACAGAATAATATTAAATAATATATATTTATTTATAAAATAGAAATCATAATACGAATAAAATAATTTATAAGATCTACTTAAATTCATCATTAACTAAGAAAAGTTCTTATTTTATTATTTTTAAAATATTAAATTGTATTATTCACTAGTTTAATTTAAATTTATTTTTCTTTTCAATAAAGAAGAGTACACATCAAGATTCACTGATCAATTTAAGATATTTAATGTACTTAGAAACGTGGCTTTTTGATGGAATGATAATGCAATTCAAATAAATGATTTCTGAGATTTAAAAATTAAATCACATTTCAATACCCATAACTTATGTAATTCTTTTTATCCAAACTTTAAATCATGAGATTCATTAATTGTGATTTATAAAAGAAATAGAATATTAAAAAACCGAAAACCATTAAACTGTAAAATTATTATTTTAAATTATCATTTAGGAGATAAAATAATAATTATATTTGTTATGTTAAGAGAAGTTTAATTTAAGCTTAATTAAATAATTTAAAGCAGTTTATGATATTTAAACGCTTTTTAGTTTTAAGTACAATTTTTGATGAGATTGAAATAGAAAAATAAATATAGTTTAGAAAAAATTTGAAAGGATGATCAAGGTAAAAGATAATATTAATTTATTAAAATCTTTTTTTTTAATTAGCTCAAGAGAAAATTTTTCTTTTTCATTTCAAAATTCACAATTAATATAAGAAAAGCTAGAGGAACAAATAATATTTCAATAAAATTTTGATTGTTAATTCAAATATCTAATTTCCCATTATGCCATTCAGTTTCAAAATATTAACCATTTCCTTTTTTTATTAGTCCTATTCCATCTTAAAATCCATTTCTAAAAAAACCAAGATATATTTTGTTTAAATATTGATATTTACCAAATCCATGTTTTTTACCTTTTACATATTGTCCTATATATTCTTCTCCATTTACCCATATAAATTGTCCCATTCCATCCATTAAACCATCTTTCCATTATCCTTTGTATTTGTTTCCATTTTCAAAATTAATTATACCATTACCATCAAATTTCTTATTTAGGAATTGTCCTGCATATTCATATTTATCTTTAACTCTTTTAACAAATTCTCCTTTTTCTTGATTATCTACATCTTTTGGAATAATTTAAACATTTTAATTAATCCCAAATTTTTTTTTATTCTCATTTTGATTTACAAATTTAAACTTATCTTCTATCTTCTCACCATCAAAAAATTACTCAGATTTTGTTTTGTTTTATTTTGAGAAATCTTACCACAATCTTCCACTGCCATGATACTTATTTTAAAAAAATTAACCTATATAAAGTTCTTCCTGTGTTGTTTAAAACCCATACTCACAACTTTAACCCCTCCATATATCATAATTATAGTCATTTTATTCTATAAATTTTGTATTTTCATCCACAAAATTCTTTAACGATTCAAAATCAACATATTAAATAAAATAAATTAACCAATCTAAAAAGTTATTTTCCAAATTATTCTTTTATGGATCATATTTTCTTAAAATATTTTCGATGTTTTCTATCGTTAAAATTTCTTTGATTATTTACTACTTGTTATATTCATTATCTTTAGAAAATGCTATTTCTTATATTTACAAAAAGACTTCTTTATTACCTAAAATATCAGGTAATATTTTTAAAATCTTTAAGTTTATCATTTCATATTGAATAGAATTATTATCATTGTTTTAGAAATAAACGCTACCATAAAACCTACAAATTTAGAAATCATCTTTTATTTAAAAAGATTTCTTAAACCCTTTTACTTCAAATGAAGTAATGATATTCAAAATTTTCTTAAAACATTTGCAATTAGGTAAACATAAAAATTAGTCTAAGCTAAAAATTCTACTATCGGGATTGGCTTACCAATATCGTTCCATATATTTTTCAACTATGCGTTATACATCATTTTTTTGTTCCCTTTTAATTATTTCTATCAACTACCTTATATAAAATAACTTACAAATTCTATTGGAGAGAGTGATTCTAATCTTTTTCTCGCTCTTTCTATTTTCTTTTCTATTTGAATCTCAATTTCACTTTTTCTTCCTTGATTTCCTCCACTTTTATCTAAAAATGATCTATGTTCTAATTCTGGTACAACCTAATTCACTCTATAATTCATATTGTTATATAATTAATAATAATGAAATATCATTCTAATATTGTAGGCATTTCTTTTATTGACAATTCATCTTTAGCTCTTCTCTAAAGCTTTTGTACATAGTTTTCATATTCTATAATTATAAATTCATGATCTCCAATTTTAATTATACATTTTTTCATATAAATACTAATTGTTACTCCATTCTTCATTGTTTTTCTAAATTATTAAGATTCTTCAAAAGTTTAAAAGAACATAAAATATTCAAAGTTTTATCCATAAGATAAAAAGAGGTCTGTGTCAGTAGTATAAGTTTCTTTGAAATAACTTTTAATCAAAGAATCAGGAACTAAATTTTTTTCTAAAATTTCAACATGAAAAATAAAAATCTATTTATTATGATATTTATCTTCTCCAGTTTTATGACTTAAATCAAATGGCATTTTAATTGGGCTTTATGGAACTTTGTTCTTATAAAGATCTAATTTAGATTAATCAAGATTCATTAATTTTTTAGCTTTATAAAATCACTTCCAGCCATATATGAATCAAATCCAGCTCCATGTTCTAAGGCTTAATTCTCATCAAGATTATTGTATTATTAACATTCTTCTCCAAAAACAATATTTGGTTCCAGATTTTATAAATTAATAAAACTGTTCTTAAGTTCAGAAAACTATCCAACTTTATTATATACACTATAACTTTAATTGATTAAAAATTTGGTATTATTAAATTCTTAAAACATTTAATTGACCTTTGTAATGAATTCAATTCTTGAATCTTGTAGAGTTTCAGAAAATTTATCATAAACCTTTTTAAATCAATATAATATTTTACATCCATAATATTAATTAAACCATTATGTATTAAAAAGTGGAGTTTTTTATTAACTAATTTGATCTAGTAACTCTCTCACTCCAGCTAATTCATTAACTTCTTCAAAATTCTATTTATTTGTTTCTAAAGGTTCTGGTCCTTTCACAATATACTATTTCTCTCTTTTTATCAAAACATCAGAATCATATTTACAATAAAATTCATAGCTCTTTCCGTATTCTTTTTTCACCTAAAAATAAACTCAAAATTTTTTTATACATTTTCAATTAAATGTTTATATACTTTGACTTTGAGTCTTTTTATTGGAATTTCAAATTAATCAATATCACTTAGTTTAAGAAATTTTTCAACTTAGACTTTGTATTGATTAAAAAAATTGATCGTTTACAATTTATCTAAACATCTCATATCATTTCTTAAATCTGATATTCTTTTAGTTTCTCTCATAATTTTTTCATCTTAATGGGATAAATAAAGAATTCCTTCATTAAAAGTCCTAGAAAAATGAAAATTATTATTTGTAAGAAATGAAATAGAGTTACTCTATATATATATAATTACACTCAATTAGAATTGTTTATCTAAATAACCATCTACACCATAAGGATAGATATAAAAATTAATTCGAAGAGCAATAATACTATTAGAATTGAGTTACTCTTTAAAAGTACATAGACCCATTTAAATTGGTAGGAATCGTCTCACATTTTCTTTGACTTTCCAATATCGCATTTAAAACTTGATAATTTATTGTGGTATACAGAATCAAGGAGAGAATTTCTTAATAAAGATGAAGCAAGCACACCTGTAAATTCAAAATCTAAAGCTACATAATTGGTTTCTTTAATGCTTTTTTAGATGAAAGCTAAATTTTGCAAATAATTATATCTAGTCAGATTCATGAATTTTCGATGATTATTGAATAAGTTTAAATTCTTAAAAATTAATATATTTTGTTATAACATAATTAAAAAATATTTGATAATTTTTAATAAAAATACATTATAATTTGGTTAGAAAATAATTTATTCATTTCTTTTTCCCCCAAATCATTCCCATAGTGATTTCATACATAATTTAATATATATTATTCTTATAAAGTTAGATTAAATCCTATAGTGTTTTGTAAAAATTCTTAATTTAGCAATTATTTATGAAATATCTGCTTCTTCGAAAACATCTAAATTTATTTCATATAATTAATAGTAAATAAATCTTCTCTAATCAATTAAAATTTGTAAACATTAAATTAAACAACATCTCCTAATTAGAAATCCTAAATTATAAATATACTATTTCAGTATATTAGTCATTAATCAAAGGATTTTTCTATCTAGACCTTTCTAAAAATTTCCCATCCTTATAAATAATTTAAATAAAATATCCAAATTCCATTATTTCTTTCTGAAGTTTAATAAAAATAAATTGTATACTTAAGATCAATTCAGATTAAGATTTGAAGTCAGATAAATAAGCAAAGTTAGAGAAGAAAGTTCTAGAAATTTATCATCTCCTTTTATTAAGGGGATGATACAATCATAATTTTAAGTCGTCCAAAATAATATCAAAAGATAATACTTTTCTATCATTTTACAAATACTTATTTAGAGGTATTATATGAGTTGTGCAATCAGAAAGATAATAATAGATTATAACTTTTTTAATTCTATAAATTTTATTAGGATTCTCTCCAAGTGATGCTTGAAAGTAACCATAAAAGCGAAGTATAGATCTATCACATTTTAACCATATTGGTTAGATACATGGAATATAATCATATTATGGATGTTGTCATCATCCATAAATTAAATTAGGAGGAGAATTTAATTTCATAGAGTCTCTAAGATTTGGATAATATGAATAAAATATGTCTTTGATTAAAATGTTCCATTTATATTTGAAAACGGCAGAGTTTTATGATGGTTTTCCTTAAATGGATCAAAAAAAGTATATCTAGGTAGAAATGGTATTGGCTTTTAGTAATTTAGAATTGAGAGATATCAAATATAATAAAAATAGAACTGATTTCAATTTAAAATCATAAATATGAAATGAATAAGTAGAGGACTTAAAACATTTAAAAAAAATTATGCAATTTCTAACAAAAAATATCTTTCACTTATTTATAAGTTTGTATATTCTATAATATTAATTATCATTTAATTGTATAAACATTAGTTTATTGATGTAAATTTATATTCTTATTATAAACACCAGTACTCTTAAATTTTTATCAATTGTTAGTAAAAGGTTAACTTTTTTATGTTTATTGTTATTAATTCATTGTATTCTGACATATCTAAATTACATCATAATATCCTATTAATCAATCTGAAAATTTATCTCGTGTTTATACTTTTTGATGGTTTCCCCTAACTAAAGAGTCAATTGAAGATAACAAAATTTTCATACTGAATAAACAATGAGTTCAAATGATAATATTTATTTAAAAAAACCAATTAATTTCTGACTTGGTCTAGTTTTTCAGGATTAAATCTAATAATTCTTTTTAATATCCCTCAAATAATTCTTTTCTCACTTTCAATCTTTAAATACTTTTATACTTATAAACAATTTTTATGTTTATCCATGTAAATCTTATTAACTATCAGAAAAATTTAATAATTCAATTTTATTCTTCAATAAACATATTTTACCATCTGCTATCAAATTGATTCTTTAATCTCTTTCATAAATCTATAAGCAATAGTAATCATTTTTTTAATTAAAATTGATTATGGATTAATTAGAATAATTTCTATTTTTTAAATTTATTAATTCAATTATATTATACCTAAATACAGATTTGATATCACTGATACATACTGTTTTTAAAGCTTATTGTATTAAATAAATTATAATTTGTTTAAAAAGTTTTTTTGATAAGAGAAGTATGAGAGTTCGAAAATTACAGGAAGAGAAAGATTAAATGGTCAGCACCATAATTATTGGTGGATGTTCATTACATATTAATGAATAAAATCAATTGTTTGATATTAACAATTTTTAAAAGGAATCTTGCATATTTAGTTTGTAATAATAATATACAAATAAATATGATTAACATATTGTTATTCATTTAAAAACTGAATTGAAAGAAAGGTTAAAATTTAATAGTACACTTAGTATTTAATTGATGTAAATGAATTTAAGTTATACGTATTTATAGATAGCAATGAGAATTATAATGAGTATAATTGAACATAATAAATTTATCTAAAGCACCTCAATTTCAACTTATTTGGTGTAAATCAGGAATTAATAAAAATTATTGTGATTAGATTGGAGAAATCAAAACTGATGAGATGGATAGTAAATCATTAAGTGATGAAGCTACAATTGAATTTAATGATGATTTTGAGTAAGCATTAGAGAAAAGTTATGTCAATGAAGATGATACAGAAGTTTAGTTTGAAGAATCTCAGATTGAAGGTTTGAACTAATCAGTATTAAACTAATCCAGTTTAGGAGATTTAAATCAAAGTACAACGAAAACAATCTATTTTTTCAGTGTCTGTATTTAAAGAATTGATTAATGATGAAGATGATAAACAAGGGCTGGAAGAATTGGATGATGGACAATTAATCTTTAAAGTGAAAAGTCAGAAAGTAAGAATAAGATTATCAAGAAATAATATAATAGATAAATGGAGTGTAGATAATTTAAAAAACAAACTATTATGAAATGAATTAGAATTAAATCAAATTAAATTAATTGGTTGATGACTAAAGAAATAGGTCAATAATTAATTACATCAGTCAAATAAACAAAAATTGAAATTCCAATTATTTAGCTCTTTCATTATGAATATTGTAATTTAGGGCCTGAAAATAAATTTCAAGAGTAAAATAAGGATGATGATAATCAAGAAATATTTTAAAGTATAAATGAAAATTTAAATAACAATTCTTAAAATTAAGAAAATCAAATTTTTCATTCTTTCTATAGTTTAAGTTAAAATGATGTTTTAGAAAAGATAGCTTAGAAAAAAAGTGAATTCATTGAAGAATAAGGTAATTACTTTTACAAAAAGAAATGTTTGCTCTAATTATATGATGGCATAAAAGATTAAGATGATTACAATTTAATCATAAAAATAGATAATCAATTTACATACTCTTATGATAAGATAATTACATCATTTAAATAATTCTCAAGCAATGTCTGTTGGGTAGATCGATATCAATTTAATAGTAGATGAGTTAATAGAAATATTTAAATTTGATCATTAAAAGAAATTAATCAAAAGTATCCCAGATTTAAATTTAATAACAATATATCACCTTTAATTTTAGATTTAAATTCAAGAAACAGATTATTTTGAGTTTTATTATTTATAATAGATGATTAAAAATGATCCTAATAGGAGCAGTGTCATTCATTAATAATAGAAAATATCATATTTTATATTTAATGTTGTTGATTTCTAAGTTTAATAATCTAGCTATTTTTCAAATAATTTTTAATTTAAAAATAACAATTAAAAAAAATTATTAAAGATCATATGTAAAAGAAATAACGTAAATTGAATAATAATTATTTATAATTAAATATCTAAATTAACACAATTATTAAGGAAATTATATAAAAAATATATTAAATATATAGCTAAAGATATAAATAATATAATTTACCTTTTTATTCATTAAATTAAACATTTTCATGTAAATAAGAGATGGCCTCAATCTACAATTCTATAATCTCTCCAAATTTTTTCTTATTGTAAGATTTTTGCTAAATAAATTCTCTTATACCTTTAATACTATATATACTTCTATATTTTCTGGATATCTCTTAATAATTATTTATCTATGAAATGAACAATTTTTAATTTTTAATTAATATCAATTGTAATCAATATTAATTTGTATTAATATAAAAATTTTACTTAAAAAATCACTTTTTTAAAATACTTCTTTAAGTTTTTAAGTTTTCATCATCAGTTTCTTAAAGGGCTTAAATATAACATAGCAAAATTTGTTCAATTATCTAATCTTGATAATTAATTATATTTATTAAAACCTACTCTATTTAAATTATCTTTTTTATCACTATCTTACAAAATTTTTCAATAATTAAATGATATTTTCTTAACGATATTACTAATATAAATTGATATTTATAAATTTTCATTTTTCATAATTAACCTTTTGTTTACCTCTAACTTAAATCATCAAAAATTTTCATACCTTAAAGATATAATCTCAATTTATATAAAATTTAACCTAAAAGTTTTATGAAATTTTACACCTTTTTTTGTAAAAATAGTAGCTAATCAGGAAACTTTTAAATAGCTTTATTACATACTGAAATAATTTCATTTTAATTGTTATTAGACTCTAATGCTTAAACTAAAAATGAATTATAAATTACTTTTATAATTATATTCTACAATAACTTAAAAAAATTAATAAACAAATTAATACCATATCTCTAAAAAATAAATTAACAAATTAAAAACTTGTTAGTTTGCAACTTGGGGTATGATAGTTGCCTGAGTTTAAAATGGAAAAGTGCAAGCAAGGTTGATTAAACTTCCTTGCGAAGTCTCCAAACATATGAGCACATCCCCCCCTCCATCCAGATAACTGTTAGCACCTGGATGGGTAAGAGTTCAGCGGACCAATCTGAGTCTGTGAACGGGGTAAGTCAGGGCGAATCATCCACAGATCGGGTCCTTCCGTGGAAGAGATTTTATTTTTTAAAAGATTTGATCAAATGGTTCCTAATCAGAATTC
>CAJJDN010000311.1:0-16503 GCA_905182985.1 Paramecium sonneborni | reverse complement strand
TAAATCGAACAATAAAAATAAAAAATCTAAAATTATAAAACCGAACTTTCTTATTAAAGGATTCCATACGTTAAATTGATATCGTTACATTATCATAATAGTTTAATCAAAATAAATAATGCAATATTATTTAGGCAGGTTAAAAGTCATTTAGGTCTATTACAAGAGGAAATTATAGAAGGGAAAAAATATAAAATTCCATCATCTCATAAATCGGCTAAATGAGGTAAAGTAAGATTTATATATGTGAAAATAAAATTGATTAATAAGGGAAGAGAAGTTTCCCAATACAAGGGATAATAATTAGCCCAATAAATAGTTTGTCTATATTTAGACTTTTATACTTTATTCTACCTAATTGAATGAAGTATGTAAATAATTTGGAAGTTGTTGTGATGTTTGTAAAGACTATGATCCATATTTAGGATTAATTTATACCAAATTTTAAAATGTATTGAGGAACCTTATATTCAATAATGTTATTTCTCATTGTTTTCATGCATTTTTAATGATTTTACATTAAATACTATAGATGCTAGTTTCATATCTTAATTTGATTAAGTAAATTAATCTAAGTTTTTGTATTTGAAGCTTAATTACGGGTTTTAATTATATACTGCAGTGAAAATAATCTTAATTAATTAATGATAATTTTTTTTTGAAGTTCAAGCTTAAGGAATGTATGATAAGAATAGAGTAAGTTTGCTAAATGGATTGAATTGCACAAATATTTTTCATTGTAATCTTTTCTTAGAATTGTAATGATAGTTAAATGTAGATTATTTATGTTAACAAAAATTCAAATGGAATGAAAGAATAAGATGTCAAATAGAAAAAATTACAAAGTATTAGATGAAATATATGTTAAATTTAGGTTTGAGTAGATATCTTAAAGCTAGCATTTACTGTTTTTAAGAATCAAACGTGACCTTTATTTAAAACAATTACTAAAAATATTTTGCCAAATCTAGGTTTTAAAAATTTGAAATAAATAACCATAATCTGTTTCTCAAATAATTAAAAGTTTTAAAATTTTAATTTCTTTATTTAAATCTGGTAGTTTATCATCCATAATTATATACATAACTTTAGTTAAATAAATTTTTCTAACCATTAATTATTACAAATTATTTTATGTAAGGCATAATTAGTCATTATTGAAATCACTGCTAAACACTTGAAAATTATAAATTTTTGAGTAATTATGAAATCAATAATTTGATCCATTCAAATAATTATACCTTTTTTTGTAGTAGATAGTAGATTCCTCTAAATTATTTAATGCTCTGACAATTCTACATGAAGACATTTTTTCTCTAATTTTAGCAAGAGTGCATTCAATGCCTTTAGAATTCTATTATTAATTAAAAATAATAACTAATATCTTAAAGTTCATAAAGGCATTAAAGGCGAGTACAATAGAATAGTAACATGGATTATATTTAAAATAATAAATCTTTTTGTATTTAGATCAATATTTATATTGTAAATCAAATTTTTAGACACTTTTTAATAACCAAGATTCAACGATGAATTTTCTAATATAAGAGAAAAAGCTTAAAGAATGAAACGTTATCAAGATTATTTCCTTAAAATTTTAAGACATCTGTATATATAATGATTTTAATAGTCTTTTCTTCAACTTAACTTCTGGTGTATAAAATTATAATCCGTGATAACACATCAAATCATGTTTCTAATTTGAGAGGCTACTGAATTAATTTAGAATCTTAATTTTTTATATGATTGACTTATTCTTTCATTTATTCAAGTATTGACAATATTAATTGTTTTAATCAATTTCCTTGAAATTTGGATATCCAAAATAATAAATTTTTAGAGAATTTCCCTCTAAAAACTCAAATAAATTAAAAATGTTTTAATAACCTTAGATTTTAAGTTATCACGATCTAATAATTTAAAAAAAATTACGCTATATATTATGCCAAGAATTGTAGATGATAAACAATGGTTTTAGGTGATTTATTAAGTACTTGTGATTAAAGAATTATATCTGTCTCCAAATTGTATAGAACTTAATCTTAACAAATAGTTTAATGTAATTAAATTAGGAGTATATAGACATTACTAATGGATAGAGTATTGGGCATAAATCAGTGCAAGGATAGATGAACTCATGATGCATTATGATTGTTGTATATTTTACAAAGATAGATATGAAGACATCAATAGATTGATATAGAATTATTTGACATTGGGAATCTGCCTTAACTCATTATATATTACTAAATTATAGTAATTTCTTAAGTTGAAATTAGTTGCCATGTTGTCCAACATAATAATCAAGAAAATTCTTATAAATATCTAAATTAATCCTTTATATCTTATTTATGATGATAAGCCATCTAACAATTCTATATTTCTCGCATAATAAGATAGGAGATTTATTTCATCTAAAACAAATAAAAAATTGATTAATTTACTGCAAATAAATAGTAATTATAAAGGAAAAAGATGATTTCAAAAATAAAAGGAAGAATAATATAATTTTTGAATTATTTAATTCACAATATTTTTATTTCTATTCTTTCCGTCCATCATTTACTAATCTATTTTTTCTCATATTTAGAGAATATCCATAACATTAATTTTTACATAATTCATTATCCATTAATAATTAAATGTTATATTCTCTGAATTTTCTTAGATTTTAATTGATTAGGAATTCCATTTAATTAGTTTTTTTCGTGATAATAATAATCTAATTAAATCAATTATTCATTTTCATAATTAAACTTGTAAAATATAAAATAAACTAAATTATCAGTGACTAAAATATTTGAAGAATAATCAACAAGTAAATCATCATTGCTCATCTCTTCTCATTTGGCAGAAAGGAGTATAAATATTCTGATAATACCAGGACATAAGATCAAGATTAATGATGGAAGGGGATCTGAAGTTACAAGAGAGTCTAATCTTGCTCAACCATTTACACTTTCAAATGTTATGAAGAATCAGTGGAGCCATCAAATCTCTTAAGTGAAAAAGGAATTATCCACAAAGGAGGATTAGTCCATTAAGTACTATGTCTATTAAGAAAAAATTTTAGTCTTCAATTTTTAGTAGGATAATTTACAAATGAACAGGATACTACAAAAAATAAAAGATGAAGATGAATGATTTGCCTCTATCTATACATTGTATTATTAATTACATCGTCGCTTTAATCATCTTAAATTTTCTTTATTGAAGTAGAAATTATTTAATTCAGTATCGTTTTTATGAAGGTCTTTTACTACCGCATCTATTTTGTATTATTAATATTATATTTAGAAGTCATTCTATAACTTAAATTTTTTTAATCTATGTTAAATATAATCCCTTCTTTGAGTCAAGAACGGCCTTGATTTCCCAGTTCTTTTTAGCTCTATTGGTAAGTTTATTTAGGCTTTTATTTTGGTATAGCTTCCATACCATATCACAAGATTTAGCAGCTTTGTTTCTATTGAAATAATAAACTCTCTTATCGAATGTCGATATAATAAATCCAGGTTTATGGATATTTACGGCTAGAAAAGGGTTATAAAAAGTAGCTTCTAAAAAGAAAAAATCTAATAAAAGATCTTTTACATTTTTGCTAGTAATACGTAAACAGATGAATTAAATTCATTCTTTTATAATGGTGATTTCATTAATATTTAATATTCTATTTATCTATTAATAATTAACAATAAAAATTCTAGCTTTACATATCCAATGATAGAAATGCACTTTTAATTTATTAATTAGTGTGTAATTTATAATTAATCCTCTACTTGAATAATAGAAATATAACTTATTTGCAAATTTAGTTTATAAAATCTATTACCTAAAATTTTTTTGCCTAATTCAAACTTGCTTATTAAAGTTTAGCATTTTGAGTTATAGTAAGAGTCTGATAGACTTAATAGATACTCAGGTTAATTTACTTAAGTCTTTTGCGGATCTTCACCAAAATTATTAATTAAAATTAAGTAAGCATTCTCATCTAGGCATTTTCTTAGATCCAAGTCTAATGCTATCTATGCATGCAAAAAGTTTGATCGTTTTATAAGAATAAGAAGTCATAATTACTGAATTTTTTGAGCTGATTTTTTATACTTACATTTTTGTCTCATTCTATACTTCTTATAATCTTGTGCCTATATATAGTGATTGATCTTGAATTTTTCTTCTTTTAAATATTTTTGCACATTCAAAAAAGAACCACACCTGTATTATATTATTAATTTTGGTGTTTTACTTTCCATAATTATTTAGCTAGTGATTTTTTATACTTCAAAAGTAACATTTAAATACATAATTCTTTAAAGAATCAAATCTCTCTGGATCTTTATAATATGAAGATATAATAAAGTACCTAAAAGAATTGCCAGTCTCTTGTGATCTTTAAACCTCTTTGGTGTATTGTGAGATCTGAGATAAAGTATTTTTCCAAATCGGCGTATATAAAATGCCCTAGGTAAAATCTTAGTCATTTTATCATTATTGTTGGAATTTAAATTCATTTTCCATTTAAACAGAATTAACTTTTCTTTAACTAATACTTCTATGAGATTAAAAGTATATTTATAGAACGAGCAAGTTTCAATAGTATCTTGAAGCAGGAGTTTTGCCAATAATTCCTAGATACTTCTGCTCTTAAAGATTTGCTCAAAAAAATCTCCAGTTTGGTTCATTCCTTTTTAGGCTGAGATTATTATCAGGGCAATATCTATTTATGACATTAGTTTAAAACTAAGAGTTTGTTTTTTTTTTTTGTACTTTACAGTTGACACTCACATATAAGTAAACATAAATTTTATTTTTAATTTGCCCATATAGAAAAATGAAAGTAATTTTGGGTATTTAAACTGCTATTTTGAAAGTTGAGAGGATATAAGTTAAGTAAGGAGTGTAATATTTTGAATATTTCTTATCAAACATAACTGTTTAAATGGTATTCTCAGTAAATAGACGAATTATTTAATCGACAGTATTATCTAATTTTAAGCATAACCTTATTAATTGGAATGTTACATTTGGGATATCACTCTTTTATATAGCTCATTTTGAGAGTTATGTAAGGATTCGTGCAAGTAACTTTAGAAATATTGATTACAAGATTAATCCAAAACAATTATTAGATAACCATAGGCAAATATTTAAATTATCTAAAATGTGCTTTATAATGACAGTTTACATAAATGTGTACTAAAGCAAGCTATCTGTAACTTATTGAAAAAAAGAGAAAGAGAATGTGATAGTTCATAATGTATCATTTAAAGTTGTAAAAAAGGAGCAAAATTATTTGCTACATTTAAGAATGATCATAAGCATTATAATATAGGTGAGACCACTAAAATAAAACAAGAAAAACCTATGCTCTTATAAGATTCGAAAAAATTTATATATATTTCTATCTTAATTTGTCTGTAATTCTCTTATAATAAAAGAATGAGAATTTATATCAGGCTTATAGGAAAATATTAGATATTTTGATGAACTAAAAGAAATACAAGAAGCAATCAACTTAACTTAAACTTAAAAATCAAGTAATAAAGGTATTAAAAGAATCGGTAGAGCGTATTTCAGCTAGCAGAATTAAAACCTGAATGAATTTGTAAATTAATTAAAGACCATATATAAGTTTTGAGAAAGAATTTGATGTATATCAAATATAAAAAATTTAAGTGATTTAATCCAACAGAAAAATGAGTCTAAATCATAAATACTCAAACCTAGAACTTAACTTGTCGACTCAAGAATTTTTCGTAACATTTCCACTATAAGTTAGTAGTAATTACCACAATTGTAGAAAAATATTGTGAAATTCAAATTTGAATATGTAACTATGTTTATGTATATTTTAAAATTTAATAAAAAATGATAGGAATATTTATGAAAAATTTATATTAAATATAATATATTATTCGAACGTTGATTTATATAGTAATTGTATAAATAATAATATATATATTCTTCTTGAATAGGAGTGTATATAAAATTATATATAATAGCATATATAACTTATATCAATATTTAATTTATGATTCATGAATAAGAACATATTGTTACCTTAATTATTAATCAGCCAATAGAGATGGGTGAATTTGGAATATAGGAAGCAATTCAACTATTCGAACTCTTTGGATTGCCATATTAAGAATTGTTCAGATAATATTTCCCTATAATTTAATTTGCAAAAAATATGAAATAACATCTTCAACTCTACCAAATTACCTTTGTTGATGTTTAATTAATAGATTTAGATTTAATACCAAAAGTTTTAAATCGATCCATCTTAATGCATGATATCTTATAAATAATCAGTAAAGGCAATACAATAAAAAATATGTTACCTTGAGCTCTATAATATATCTAAATCTCAATCTTACATGTATGTGTGATATCACCATAAAAAAAAATAAGAGAAAAGAATTTTGCAAGAAATTATGAATTAAACAATCGAATTTATTTAGGCCCAGTTTCTCTTGCTCAAGATTTAGCATTTTTGATGGCCAATTAAGCATTAGTATAAGAAAATAATTTAGTATTTGATTCTTTTGCAGGAAAAGATAGTCCCTTAGTTGCTTGTTCTAATTTTGGAGCAATTTGTTTTGGTTCTAAAATATACGGTAATGTAATATATATTTTAAAATATTTAGTTGATAAAAGGACATTGTATTGGATATATAAATAAAAAGAGTACTTATCTCAAAGATCCAAATTATAAATAAGTTAAACCCTATATAAATTTGAACTTTTAATAATATAATCTTTCTATTCCTAATTTTATATTGTTAAAAATAATTATTTAAATAAATAATGTCTAGACTATTTATTAATCAAAATATAAATAAAAAATTAAAATTTATATCAATTCTACAAACTGATGTCCATTTTATATTTACTAATTTATTAGAATAAGTTTTCTTATTTAGTGATTTATAAGTCTATAGATTATTTCTTTGATTTGAAGATATGCCTAAAAAATTCAAGATTTAAGGTTTTTACTTCTTGAATCTCAGAATTTATATACTCAATTTGTATTATTTTGATTAAAAAAAAATTATAATGAGTAGAATTGATTAATGGATAATTAAATAACATNTATATAAAATTATATATAATAGCATATATAACTTATATCAATATTTAATTTATGATTCATGAATAAGAACATATTGTTACCTTAATTATTAATCAGCCAATAGAGATGGGTGAATTTGGAATATAGGAAGCAATTCAACTATTCGAACTCTTTGGATTGCCATATTAAGAATTGTTCAGATAATATTTCCCTATAATTTAATTTGCAAAAAATATGAAATAACATCTTCAACTCTACCAAATTACCTTTGTTGATGTTTAATTAATAGATTTAGATTTAATACCAAAAGTTTTAAATCGATCCATCTTAATGCATGATATCTTATAAATAATCAGTAAAGGCAATACAATAAAAAATATGTTACCTTGAGCTCTATAATATATCTAAATCTCAATCTTACATGTATGTGTGATATCACCATAAAAAAAAATAAGAGAAAAGAATTTTGCAAGAAATTATGAATTAAACAATCGAATTTATTTAGGCCCAGTTTCTCTTGCTCAAGATTTAGCATTTTTGATGGCCAATTAAGCATTAGTATAAGAAAATAATTTAGTATTTGATTCTTTTGCAGGAAAAGATAGTCCCTTAGTTGCTTGTTCTAATTTTGGAGCAATTTGTTTTGGTTCTAAAATATACGGTAATGTAATATATATTTTAAAATATTTAGTTGATAAAAGGACATTGTATTGGATATATAAATAAAAAGAGTACTTATCTCAAAGATCCAAATTATAAATAAGTTAAACCCTATATAAATTTGAACTTTTAATAATATAATCTTTCTATTCCTAATTTTATATTGTTAAAAATAATTATTTAAATAAATAATGTCTAGACTATTTATTAATCAAAATATAAATAAAAAATTAAAATTTATATCAATTCTACAAACTGATGTCCATTTTATATTTACTAATTTATTAGAATAAGTTTTCTTATTTAGTGATTTATAAGTCTATAGATTATTTCTTTGATTTGAAGATATGCCTAAAAAATTCAAGATTTAAGGTTTTTACTTCTTGAATCTCAGAATTTATATACTCAATTTGTATTATTTTGATTAAAAAAAAATTATAATGAGTAGAATTGATTAATGGATAATTAAATAACATATGGATTAACTTTTATCAATTTATTTATTTGCGCTATTATAATTGTCATCCGATTATAATTTGTTAATTTATAATTTTATTTTTGCATTTAATTAATTAAAACCGAGAAGTCAAATATGAGACAATTTAAGTAAACTAAAAACCTTTCTTCTGATCTTCTATTATGTAAATTGCATCTAAGAGAATTACTTCAAATTTTAAAACCTGTAGTAAATATTTTAGAGTAAAATAAAAAAAAAATGCATATTATTTAAATAATCATATTTAGATGATATTATAAAAACACAAACAAGAGATTATTGTGGATTAAGAGTTGTTAGAAAGCAAATGTGATATAAATATTAAATTTATCTGACACTTAATTAAAATGATGATTATCAAAAAAATGTGTAATAAAACTTGATACAAGAAATTAATATGAATGCTGAATAGCATGGAGTATTCAATAAATATGCTAAATGATTCCCTTTATTTAAAAACTCTGTGTTTCAAATCAATAAATGAGAGAGTTTTATCATGTAACATAACTTAAAAAAATAATAAATAATAAGATATATTTCCTTATTTTATTGTAATTCATTTTCTTAACATCATTCAAATAAACCCCCCATATCGTCGTCCTCTGATGTTCCTCTTAAGCATAAAATTAAATGAATTGTAGATTCATGTACTATTCCGTAATCTAATATGGTTTTATATTTTTTCAATGTTTATCCAGCAAAAATCAATCTTTATTAATCGGCTGGAATTCCTTCCTTATCTTAAATTTATAAAGCTAGGGATTCAATTGTATCTGTTGATTCAACATCAAAAACAATGGTTTTTCCAGTTAATGTTTTAATGATAATTTGCATTTTATTTTAAATATTAATGGTAAATAAAATAGGATACGCTAAATACATAAAACTTAATTAATTCGGTTAAATTTTGTTATATATTTTATTGATATTATAATTGAAAGTTATTGAATTTAAAATTACTCATCTAGTATAAATTTAGATTAAATGATTGTTTTGTTTTTTAGAGGGAAATATTATAATTTCAAATTAATTTAATAAATTGACTTATAATAAATTCATGAGCTGTCTTAATACAAATAGAGAGTTGATTGGTTTTCGATATTATAATCTTAAAGTGATTTTTCGTCATCTAATTATTCTCTTTCAAAAATGATTTTAAATTAATCAATTTCTATATCTAATTCTTAAATTATTAAGGCATAACTTCCTTGATTTACACACATACATAAGAAAATTAAATTTTAGAAATTTAGCACGATTGATTGATATTTCTAATAAAAGATTATTACCAATTATAATTGAAATTGAATCAAATCAAATCAAGAAATTTCAGAGAAATAATAATAATAATAAAAAGTGTTATAATAAGAATCAGAATTAATTCAATTAGCTTAATATCAAAATCCAACTTAAGAACAATTAAATTGTTCATAATGTGCTAGTAAGAAAAGTAATCAAACAGTATTAAAAAAATTAGCATTAAGATGTGCTATTTGTAAAAACTATTTCCATAGTTCATGTTTAAGAATTGAGTAACCTAAAAAAGTATTTGTAGGTCCAGAATGTTTATTAATTGGAATAGATCCATTGCATAAATTAAAAGAATCAATTTTAGATCCTGTAATATTTTAATTGATACAAGGAAAAGCGAATTAATTTACATAAATATTTCAGATGAAAAAGGGATTACCTTCAGAACAATTAATAGAATTGAGATTTATTAAGATTGATGGATAAAACGAGGATATCTCATGGCCTAATTAAGGTGATTTATAGTTGAATGAAAAAATGATTCAAGATTTCAGAATTATAGTTTTTTGAAAAAAAGGAAGGATGAAAAATTAATGCTTAATATTGAATAAGGACAAGTTAATATTCTAACAATTAGAGAATCAAATGGAACACATGAAATGAATGTTTATCGAATAAATTAAGGATTCCATATATGTTAGGAATATTTTAAGTCAAAGTATATAAATTAAGTGAGTTAATAAAAAAAGTTAAGATAAGCAGTCACAGAATGATGAATTTTCTAACCAGGGAGGATAAAAATTTAGAGCATCTGCTTACTAAAAAAGAGTTAGAAACTATTAAATCCTATGCAATATGTGAGAAATAAAATTATAATTTCCAATTTGTGAAGAAAATCATTGAGCAGCTTTCTAAATTTAACATATGCAAAGAGAAAACTTTTTGAAAGCAAAAGAAAAACTTGAGCGTTTTGTTATTGCGTTTAATTATTTGAAGATAAGCAGCTTACTCAAATCGCCAAGAGTTAGAAAATATTGAGAGAGGAGTAAAATAATTGAAACCCTTGAAATCCTCTACAAGTGCTGCTTATTGAAACACGGTAAAAAACTTATTTAGGAAATAAATTATGATTAAATTTGCATACCCATAAAACGATATATCATTCAAGAAGATCTTAATATAAAAGTAATTGCTATTTCGCGGATGATATTATTATTTTTTGACCATTATATATCCTGCAGCTTAAAGATCTTAACCAAAAGATTTATTAGCAAATAAATTAGTACATCAATTCAATTAGAAATTTTAAGTTGATTAAAAATTAAATTCTATGTGATAATCCTACAATTTTAAAGGGAGGGTAATTGAAATTAAATTAAATGACTGAATTAAATTGGATGATATCTTTATTTGAGCTGATAAAATGGGTTTAGGAAAAACGATATAAACTATTGGATTTTTAGCTTTTTTGAAGGAATAGAAAAAGTTTAGTGGACCTTATAAGATAGTGACTCCTAAGTCGACATTAATTAATTCGATGAGAGAATTTAAATTATGGTTACCTCTAATTATTATAAGTTTTGTGCATGGTTACTAGTTCTATTGACTGATTCTTGTAAGAAAATATAAATAAAGGTCAAAGTGTGTTTGACCACCTTTATCAGGTCTGTTGAAACCCTCTTTCAAAAATTAATGTTTTAGGTGTAATAAATAGAGTCTTTGGATTCGGTAAAACTATAGCATGCATAACTTAAAAATATTGTCTAAAGGCCAACGAGAGCAATTAAAATGTTGTATATATATTTATGGGTCTACCCACTAAATTGATTAGTTTTTTAAGGATGATTGAAGCTACTTCTTCACTATTAGCGCCTCCTTCAGTTCAAGCCATAAAGTGATTTTACTGTTTGATTTTAAAAGTTCAAAATTTATATAATAAACTTTAGCAATATTATAACCTAATTCTAAGATAACTTATTGGCCCTATTTTTTTTTCCTCTTAAATTTCAGAAATTAATTATTTTATTGGATTTCAATTAAATATATAATTTATAGAAATATTTTGATCAATAGATTAAAAATGTCTAATCACCATTGTTTCATAAATATAAATAAAATATTTACTTTTATTCTAAAAATGATATTAGAATTGATTGTCCTTGTATCAAAGGAATTTGTAAGTCTATTTATTCCTAAATTTAATATGTATATGATCTTCTTCCTATCTTTAAATTATTATAATGGATATATCTTATAGTATGGCCCCATTTGTGAAAAGCAATTTATTAAATTATATTATATTATTGCATGTTTAATATTTTAACTTTTAATAAATCATTAAATTTATTTTTAGCCATATGTTTTTGTGTATTTATGGGATATAAATTGATTGAATCAATTTCAAAATATTATATTGTGAATCACTACTATCAGTTTTTCTTTTTTATATTTAGTCATTTAAAGTAATTAAAATTTTCAATTAAGGCTGTAAACTTGCTGATCAATAAGTATAAGTTACAATAAATAAAGAATAAAATGAATTTAGAATAACAATAATAGAAATAATCAGTATAAAGAGGGTGAGACTTCTGTAAAACAGTTTTATTTTGTTTGTGTTGGCAATTTATTATTTATTATTTAGTAATGTGTTCTGCTTTTCATCTTTATATAGGCGGAGCAGGTGTAATGATGGGAGATATCTTATGGAAACTTTATACAAAGGAATAGAGTGATACAAATGTAAAAACTATATTTATACTGAAAGTGATAATAATAATTATCCACTATCACTTTATGCAGATTTAGATGATCGAATGATAAACGAAGTTAAAAAGAATAAATCTATTCATTATAAATCTAATTCTTTTGTTACAGAAAAAGAAGATGCTGCCAACAATTATTTTAAGGCTTATTACACTAGAAAGGAAATGTGTGAGATTGGATTAAACTAAGTAAGAAAATAAGTAGAAAGCATGGATAGATTAGATTAATTCATCGTAACATCTGCCTTAAGTAGTGGAACAGGATCAGGATTTACTTCTTCAGTGTTGGAAAGATTATTGGTTGAATATAATCTAAAAGTTGAAAAAAATGCATTCTTTATATATCCTTCATAAAGAATGTCTAATAATATAGTAGATGTCTATAATGCTGTTTCAGCTACTAATATGACATTAGAGCATTGTAATTCTGTTGTTATGTTTGATCTTCAATCAATGTATAATGTCATAGATCTGTAGATCAAAGACTATGAGGAAGGATGACATTAAGGAGGATTAGTAGAAGATGAAGAGATTGAATGAAGTTAATAAACTTTAAAAGCAGAGATTTTAGAATTTGAATATATATTCTAAAAGATATTTCGTCAATTTTTACTAATAAAATTCTAAAATTAAGGCATATTACTTGATTAAATTGATTGTTCTTAAAATAAAATTAAATATGATATAATTAGCTCTATCACCATTCTAAATTTATTATTCAAATGATTTAGTTTTTAATTAACTTTTTTGAAAGATTTCTTAAGATTAGATTTTATATAGATTATGATACTGTTATTTTAAATCAGTCCAAGAAGTTATAATTCGTTTGATATGCAAATTAGATTTGATTCAATATTCATATATAAATACTAAAATATTTTTGTATATTTTTTAAACCATCTAAATGAAATTACATTATATGATCAAAAACAAACTTACATTACTATTTATTAATAATTAATTTTTATTACAAATCTTTAGATTAACTTATAATTGAAGAAAATGAAAAGAAAATATAAACCATTAAAGGGTTAGGGTTTGCCTTTGTAGATTTGGCTCAGAAGTCAAAATTGACAATTATAATAAATATTTGAAAATTGTGATCTAAGAATTTAGTCTAAATTGTTTCAATATTCTACGAAATTAAAGAATCTTGTTGATTATAATATTATTAAGGAAACTGTATATTTTCATTTTAATTCCTACTAAATGTTCTCTTTTATTTCTTATTAATTAAAACTTGAAGAAACAGTCAATTATTCCATATTATATTTTATTGGGTTTTTATATAATTTAACATGAAGAAATTAATTATACTAATTGCTTAGAAAAAACTTGCTTGAATAAACCAATTCCTTCAAACAATCAATCAGAATGCAATGAATTAAATGAATTAATTACTTATATTAGAAGAACTGAATTTAGATCATATGATAAATTATTTAAGACTTAAAGATTTGATTTATGTAAATTTAATAAAAATGAAGGAAGATGTGAAGATTGTAATAATTCAATTTTAGTGAATTTTGCAGATAAAAATGTAGGTGGTTTAAGTTTAGATCCAATAAATATTGCTTAAGAGGAAGTAATTATAAAAAATTATTAGTTAATTAGGTTTTAATTAGTTGCATTCACAAAAGCATAGAATGATTTATGGTAGGAATAAAAATAATTATAAAATAATAAATAAGATTAAAAAATTAAAATAGGAAGAATTATCTTTTTTAGTGCTTTTCATGATAAAGAGTTTTTAAAATAAATGGAATATTACTTAAATTTGTTTCAAAAAATCGATTATCCAGATAGCAATTTATATAATTTAAGAGATTGATAAGTTCAATAAATAGATTAAATAATAAAGGAAATCAAATTTTTGAAAATTTATAAGAAATGATATAATTATGTAGATTAATAAATAAAATAATCACATATTTATTAATTTAAATGTTTGATGGATATTGTAGGTAAATAATGTAACCTACACGTGTTGTATACAATAAATCAGATTTAAAATGTTCATGATATAAATGTAATAAATAAACTTAATCATGAATAATCTATTTCTAGATTGGAAGCTGTATAATATGCACCATTTGTATTGAAAAGTGATTTTAATATCGAACCATCAATATAAAAAAATCTGTATATCCGTATCAACTAAAGATGAAAATTGAAATTAAAAATTGGAAGCAATCATGTTTTTGGAAATTGATTATTAAATGATTAAATGAATTTTAAAGAAATGAAGAAATTTAACCTTTTAGAAGAGTAATATTATTATTTTGTTTACTTTAAATACTCTTGATCTCTCCACAACTTAAAATTTTGTTGTATTTATAGAACTTTTTCTCTATATAAGATTGAAAATAGATCAGAAATTTAACAATGCTAATTTAGTTTATTCTAGCGAATTTAAGCTAATTCTCTTTTAATATTTTGATGATAATTATCAAAACTATTTTAAGAAGGATAATTGTCAAAAATTAATATAAAATTTTATTTTCTCATTTATTTGACTCAGAAAGTTAGTAAAAATAAGGTAACTAATTTAAAAAAAAATTCTCTTCTTTAATAGTATCCATTCAAATTATTTTTTTAGTAATTAGAACTTTTATAAAAATCTCAAAAAGTTTATAATTATAATTATAAGTCTAATATATAGAAATTTGAAATTAAACTTTTTAAGGGAAAAAAAAACAATATATTATATATATATGGATTAAGTTTATAGTATATAAATTTCATTACATATTGATAGAATTTTATTTAATTTTTTTCATGACAATTTAACTTAATTTGATGTTATTTTGCCTTAATACTTGAACTTATTTGATTTTTCTAATTTTCTAAGTGGGAGCTAATTGGAGACTTACAATATTTAGCAAATTTAGGTGGTAATTTCTGAGAATGATTGGTAACAACACTCAAAAATAGCTTAACTAAAATACAGATAAGCTAATAAGAAATTATTATCCAGATGATTAATCATAAAAATTTTACGACATCCTTATAAAAGCTGATTAAGTTAATTAATCCAGCTGATATTTTTTTGGATTACCATTGTAAATTTTGATAATAGAATTATTTATTTCTATTTGATTAAATTGAAAATTATTGGAAAGTAATATAATTATTTTTTTTAAATTAATGGGCTAAAGAAGTTTAAATCAAGAAAATAATTTACAATAGGAAATTGAAATTATTTCCATTACTCAAGTTTACAAGTAAAAGGAAACTTAATTAGGTATTGTGATATTTGGTGTCCATGGAAGGAAAATCAATTTGACATTTCAAGAGAACTTAAAAAATGGCATGTAACTGAAGAATCAAATAAATGGATTAATTTTTATTGTTGTTAACAAAGATGGATGAAACTCTTGTTTACAAACTTGGATGACTAGACTTAATATGAAGGAGAAAGTAAAAAAATTATATAATTCAGGACCAATCATTATCATACCTTGCTCAGAGGAATTAATGAAAGTTAAGAAGAAGTATGCTCATAATCATTATGGACCTGAGATAGGAAAAATATAGGCTGTTTAACAAATATGTGGAGATTCAAAAATTTGTGAAAAACCATGTTTTAAAATAATCCAAGATGCATAAACCTTTGTTATAACGATTGACAAAAATTCACTATCTCAATATTGTCTGAGATAATGTTGCTTACCTCATTCTAATATTCTATATAATATTCATGAAAAAATGCCAAACTCAAACTCTTATTTACGAATTGGATCCATTTATGTTAACTTTTAAGGTATATTCAAAGAATATTGCACAAGAGGAGATTTATTTACAATGCACATCCCTAAAAATTTGAATGAAGAAACAAAAATCTTATTAATATTTGGTTGCTTGTAACTAAATTATCAAGAATATGAACAAATGATTAATTTACCTTGATTATTTTACATTTTAAAATTGAAATGTATCACAAAATATTTTCTGAACTTTCTCCATTATTTATCAATTCTTATATCTAATCAAACTAAATAAATTTGAAGTTTCATAATTCCTTTTTCTTAATTTAAAATGATGTTATGCTGGGTATTATGTTTCTTTCAGTAGTCACATAATGTTGAATTCTCTAACCATGTTGTTGAATCTGCTAATTTATTTATTTTGAAAAAAAAAAAAATTTTCCATATCCAATACCTACCATAATCTTTTCAAGGACCAAGATTTTTGGTAGTGATAGCCCAATTGTAGCTAGTCTTGTTCTGCCTGTTGCTTGGTGATAGCCCTTTTGTCTT
>CAJJDN010000308.1:0-13568 GCA_905182985.1 Paramecium sonneborni | reverse complement strand
TTTTTAAATAGCTTATTATATAAATAAAAAGAATAAATTAAATAAAAGAAATATATTTAAACAAATAATTATTGTTTAAAAAACAAAATATATAAAAAAAGAATAATTGAATTAACATTAATATTTTTTAATGACAAAAGCATTATTGATTGATTGTAAAATTATTTTAATATGAAATAAAATTTCAAGGATTATTAAGTTTTTTTGATTATTGTAATGAAACTAATAATCAATTATAACTAAAAGAAAATTGTTTTCGTAGATTATTAAAAAATGTATTTCAATTATTTATTAAATTGAAAGAGATCAATTTAAAAATTAAATGACCTGAACTCTTGAAATAAACTCTATTCGTAGGATTCAAAAATTAAAAGTGTGAAAGGTTTTATGTTTTGTATATGCACTTAAATACAATTATGTTCTCTCAACATTTGATCAATTTTTTTTAGATAATAATTATTCAATCTGTTTGAAATATTTTCCATTACACAAAGAATAGATATGCATTAAGGTGATGTATTGCTTCATTGTTTTACACTTTTTCCGGGAACAAATAGTTGGATAAAAAATTGAGTTGATATTATCTTAGGGTTGACTTAGGAATGTAAATTGATTCTTAAGGTAAAATAACTATCATTTAAATGAGATAAAAAAAAATTCAATTTTAAATTAGTAACCTTAACCGTGTGTCTTAATAATTGGATTTTCAGTGACAAACATTATTAACTACAATAGTCAAAGAAAACTTATCACACTTAGTGGTATAAAGTTTTCCTTCAGCTATCAATTTTTAATATTCTAATAAATTTAATAAAAATATATATTATTATTAACATATATTGGTAAGTCAAAATTATATTTTATAGCTTATTGTCGTCACTCTTGGATTTTATTATTGATGATAATCAAATTATCGTCCCTATCATTGGATTAAAAAAGTTTAATAAGTTAAATTCAGATTTTTTTTAATTTGAAAGATCATGAAAAGTAATGAATTAATTACAATTTGAATGTGTTGGATTGATATATTCTTTAAAGTTTAAGTGTATAAAACAACTATTTCCAAAATTTGAAATATTAAAAATTTGGCAGTTATAAATATTCTTAATGAAATGGACAATAATTTTATTATTATTTTTATTATATTATAATGTACATTAAGAAAAGAAAAGGAAAACGCTGTGAAAATACAACAAAGATTTAATAATTGATGCAAGAATTTAAACCAATTTAGATAAACCAAGATGATTCCTAAAAAAAATTAGTATTCCATTTACAGAAATAAACGCTAAGAGGTGGCGGATGTGGAAGTTCGATAGAAGCCGCTTCTTAACCTTCTAATTTACCTTGTTATATTCCCCTAGATTTTTCTTCAAATATTAAAAAGTATTCAAATATAATTGGCGAGAAAGCATCTCTAATATTTGATAAAAAGAAAAAAAATGAAGTTTTGATAGCATTTTTATGGTTTTAAGACAATACCATATATATTTAATCCTTATGTCTTAATGATTAAATGACCTTAAAACATTATCCTTTAATTGAAAGAACTTTAGAAAATTTAATGAAATGCCTTGATATTTATTTACAAAGTTCAGGATATTTATTATATTAATTACTTCAAATTTGTAATTGTTTAATAAGAGTTATTTTTACTTATCAATTAAAAAACGAAGATCGATATTTGGAAGAGAACTTAAAATAAGTTTTTTCAGAATAAATTGCTAATATCGAAACTATGATGTAAATAGAATCCTCTAATATTTGGATAACTGGTGTTGAATTTGAACTATAATTGATAAAAACGTGGCTCTCTCATTGTCGTACGAATTCCTAGAAATCAAAAGAATTAGGATTATCTGTATTAAGTGGTATAGTATCATCAATTGTATAACTTAAGCCTAGCGATGAATTAATAGAATCTTTAATTGAAAGTGCTAAATTTATTTTGATGAACTTTTTTGAATGCTAAATAAAGAATCCAATATAAAAATATGAAATATATTACTTTTTTGAAAGTTTAAAGTGGTCGATTTTAAATTAATTATTGTTAGGATGTTCTGTTTAAAAATAGATTAAATAAATTGAAGAAGGTTTTAAAAAATATATTGAACCATCAAAAGATTGGATGATACATTTTTGTTGGATAAATGTAATATCTGACTTAATTACATACAGGCCTATCATTCACTAAAATAATATTTCAAAAATAATTAAGTCCAACTAACCAGTTTATGTAATTTTTAAAGAGCTATTAAATTCTTAATATATTGTATAAATTCCTTATGATAAAAATTAAGCAAGAGTTAAAATTTTTAATGTAGAAAAATCCAACTATTAAATATTTAAGGAATTACAAATTTTTTAAGAGTATCTCATATCTGAAGAAGTTCATGAACTAGGATTGTGGCGTAAATATATTAATTTTGAAATTAACAATCATTAAAATTCTATTATAAGCAATTATGATTTAAATTTATAGTTATTGAGAAGTTAAACAAACTGTGATGAAATTTTTAAGTTGAATACGCTGTTACAAAATTTAAGAGATGAGATTTTAAAATTAATTGAAGAAGTAAAATAAAAAAAATTTTAATTGTTTAATACTAAAAATCAATAAAAAATATAACTTAATATCTAAAAATAAGATCTAAGATCTGAATTGAAACAAATAAAATTAAAAAGTTTATAATTAATATATATTTGTAATGAAATTGATATCAAATTAAATTAAGAAAAAGTAAAAATTACCATAATTATGGAAACTTTAAAATTAAATGAAGAAGATTGTTTGTTAAAATAAAAAAAGTAATATTAACTATTTATTGATTCCTTTTAAAAAATCAATTAATCTTATTAATAATTGCAATTAATTTTCAACTAAGTACTTAATGTTTGGTTTCACTTTTTTCAATTCATATATATAAATTATGATGTTTCAAAAGATTTAAGCTAATTAAATGAAGAAGATACCTACGATTAAGATAAATTTAACTCTTCTGTTACTCAGATTATTGATGAAGTAAATATGTTAATTAATTTAATAAAAAAATTATAATTAAATTTTACATCAATATTATGTCAGAACAGCATTCGAATAATAATTCAAGAAACAATATCATTTAAAATGCTGTCGGAAAAGTTAAAAGAAATTTATTAATTATCTTTTTTCAAATAAATGATAATTTAATCAAAACAATTTATTAAATAGAATTTCTCTATAGAAAAATGGAAATTATAGTAAACGAATTATCAAAAGTATTTAACTGAATGTAGAAGTCTTATTCTTATAATTTTTACAAATTATCGGCTTTTATAAATAAACAGTATTAAATTAAAAATAGTTAAGGAAAAATTAACTAAATAATTGAGTTAAGAATAAGAAAATAATTTGAACAGTAAAAATACATAAAATTTTAAGGATTAAATTCTTAAAATTATTAAAAGCCAAAAAGCAAAATTAGAATTAATTTAAAATACATATAGTTCTATTGAGGCTAATTAAGGAGAAATTTAAGAATATGCTAATTTTATTTAATCAATACTTTAAGATATTGAATGGATCTCTAAAAGTGATTTCGATTAATAATTTAAAAATAGTTTCATAACTATTTTTTAAGAAATAATTATCAAATTATAAATAATTTTATTTATACCCAACGATAAAACTTAAATTTTAAAAGACGTGTTAGTTATTTATGAAAAAAATTATGATCCAGATTTAATTAGCTAAAAGTCTTAGTTCACAATGCAAGATAAGAAAAAAGTAAGTAATAATCTTAATAAAGAAAATCTTTTTGTTTTAGAACCTGAATTAATTAAATCTTTAAGCAACATATTGTAAATGACAAAAAAAATAAGGTTTGTATTAAAATCTAATTTAAATATTCTTTTAATGATGCATAAAGATCAATATAAAGTATAAACCTCAAATACAAATATTTAAGATATTTCCAATATAGAACCCATTCTAAAAAATCTATCAGGGTAAATTCAAAAAACATAATAAAATTTGGAAAATTTCATTTAAAATATCTTTGCTTAAGAAGAAGAAAATACATGTAACTAATTTTAATAATGTGATTTATATCAATCGTATTTAATATTGTTTGATTCAAATATAAATCAATCAAATAAGATGAACAATTAATTTGAAGAAATCATACTTGATGAGAATTTGAATTTTATTTTTTAACAATAACATTTGGAATCTTTTAAATAACAAAATTTAGGAATATTAACTTTATTTGATAATACTTCTTATAAAGCGAGAGAATTACTTGCATTTAATTTGATTAAAGCTTAATATATTGTTTAGGAGGGAACTCTATAAGATATATGTTCTAACCTTTTGAAACAAATTTGGATTGTTGAAAAAAATCCTAGTGTAAGGAGAGTTTTATAAAATCAAGAGATGATTGAAATGCAAAAATAATTATTTTCAAAAGATCTTTTTTTATTTTCAAATTCACTAAAAAATGATATGATTAATAAATTAAAGTAAATAGAGTAATTAGAGAATCAAATCTTTTAAAATGATAATTCTGAGAAATTATAAATTTAGTTTTAAGAAGCATATGATGAATTTGAAGTATTTTTAGATAATTTAGATGACATGTCATAAAAATTAGATATTTAAATGATATTTCTAAAGGATATTAGCAAAAATTTGTAAACAATAAAATGTAAACTTGATCGATTAATAAAAAATGTATCAGAAATAGGAAATGATGTGAGAAGATTGAGAGGTAAAAATATTTATGAATTATTATAATTAAGGAAAGAAAGGGTATTAAAATAACAGGAAGAAAATGAATTAAATTAAATATATGTTGAATAGAGGACATAGGAATATGATCCAAAAACTGGATAAAAATTCTCTATAGGAGATGATAAAAACACTCCTTAAATCACATTTCTATTAAAAGATTAATATGATGATTTTAATGGTGAAATAAATAAATTTTTATGGGACAAAAAAGAAAGATATAAAGATGCTTTACTAATTAAAGGAAAAGCTGGCTCTGGTAAAAGTAGAGCATCAAGAAATATTGAAGAATTTTTATGGAAATATGATATTTAATAGCCAAATTGGTATCCAATCATTATTTCTTTACCTTCTTTAAATGATCCATTACATAATTTAATTGATTAGGGATTAGAATCAGAAATTTACAATTTTGATAAATTATAAATAAGAGAATTTAAAGAGGCAATCTAAAATGAAAATATAAAAATTGTTTTGATATTGGATAGTTATGATGAGATGAAAAATGAATTTATTTAAGCAAATTTGATTACTACAAATCGTTTGAGTTAAGATTTAAATATTAAAGAATCTGGATAGAATCTCAAAATTATTATTACTTGTCGAGAAGAAATATTAACATCTTCTACTTATTAATCTTGGTTTTAGGGAAAGAGTATTGATTCATTTAAAGAAGTTTAATTGGTTCCATTTGATGAAAAGTAAAGCAGTCTTTACATAAGGTTATTTATTAAACTGAGTATCAGAAGAGAGTTATCATAATTTTATGATATGATTAAATAATTAAAAGGCAGTGGATTTGTATTTTCTGAATTTAAAGCCATCTGTTTATTACTAGATAATTTAATAAATGAAATTTTATAAACTTCAGAAAACTAGGATATCCTCTTATAAGATCAAGATGCAAAAAAAATAGTTAAGAAATTGTAATAAATTCCACAATATCAATTCGTTAAAGATCAATAGTTTTTGTTTTTGTAAAAAGGACTTCTTTAATTATGGAGTGAATAAAAATTCACTTAAACAATTGAAAATTTTAAAATTAATGATTTTTTGAAAACACCATTTATGATAGAGATAATTGTATAAATTTTACCAAAAATCTCTTAAAACTATTAACAATCTTCAACAATAAGAGAATTGCTGTAAAATAATTATAAAAAATTGAAATATTAAATACTATAATAAAAGCAAACACTATAAGAATATCAATCAAAAACTGGTATTTAAGAAATCAATTTTAATTAAGTCATTGAAAAATAATTATCTGAAATTATGCTTGAATTGGAAGATCAATGTTTTTTTGACAAATACTTAATATCTTCAAAAGTAGAGTTTTAGGATTAGTTTATAATACAATCAAATGAAAAATATCAATTAAAATAGGATGCTGAAGTAATTTATTAAGCATTGAAAATTAATTAATTCACTACTTATGATTTTTATCAGATCTTTGTTAATTATTATCATTAATAGTAGCTATAAAAATGGTAGGAATTAGGAAAAGTACCTAATTAACAGATGATTTAAATAGATTTATTAGAATTTTCTTAATCTTTAGCTTTAGATATGATAATACATCAATAATTTTAAGTAAATTATCAGCCAAAAGGAAGATTGGCTCTTACTTCAATAAATTAAGAAAATTAAAAAAAATAGTTATAGTGGGAAGATTAATATTTTAGTGAATAAGATTTGGATTCTGATTACAAAAAGTTAATACGAAAATGTATTCTATTAAGCTCTAATGGAAGTTAACATTCATTTACTCATAAATCAATATAAGAATTTTTTGTAGCAAAATACATACTTAATCTATTAGAGAATATATGCAATAACAGTGATGAATAGTAAGTTGATAAAAAATAACTTGAAAATAGTTTGATGAACAATAATTCATTTAATTTATCACATGAACATTTTAAAGGTGCTTTATTGTTACTCAAAGGAAAACTATAAAATAAAAATGATATTACAAAATTATTGACGTCATTAGTTCAATTATCATACAAAAAAGAATCGAAGTTTATTCGCTTAGCCTCCAATTCTATATTTCTTTTAAGTTTATTAGGAAAAAATCTAGGAAATAAAAATTTCGATTCAGTTTGTTTGTAGGATACATGCATTAATGGACTTAGCTTTTGTGAGAGTGTGTTATCTGAGACATGCTTTAACAAAGTTTCTATTGACTCATGTAATTTTAATAATGCAATCATTACTGATGCTGTATGGAATAATATAATCACTAAAGAACGAATTACTTAAGATTATAAAGGTGAAAAAATTTTTGAAATAATTTTGAGTGAAAATGGGGATGAATTTTATACTTTAAGTGTGTTTAATAAATATTAAATAATATTTAGATAATTTACTTTTAAATTGGATTAAAAACCAAAAGAAAGAAGATTTAATTTGTAATTTGAGGATGAGATTCACTTTATTTCAATAGCTAAAAATTTATCAATTATTTGTTGCCAAACAGAGAGTTCAATATAACTCTGGTATTTGCAAGATTTAAATAATAAAATAACCAATGATGATTGTATTATTTTCAAAAATTTACTAGTTGTAAATTTTGTTCTTAGTTAGGATGGAAGTTAATTGTTAATAAACACATAAAATACAATTATTTGGTTTAATGAACATTTTAATTTAAAAATAAATAATACCTTAACAACATCTGAGTCAATAACTGATTAGAAAACTATTTTAGAGTTTAAAATGGCAATTTCTCTAAATGCAAAACTTTTAGCCCTTTTAATTAATAGGAAAATTATATTGTGGGACATTCAAGAGATTCAAAATATCACAAAGGTTCAAGAATTTGAACTTAATTCAGATTTTATTAATAATATTGCTTTTTCTAAAGATGGAAATTATCTTGTCTTAACCACAGAATATTACAACACTATTGTGGAAATTGATAATTAAAGAAAAATTCATAAAATTTGCTCCTTTTTTAACTTAAGTTCTAAAAATACAGCATTGATATCTCCTGACAACAATTATATGAGTTTTTATAGTTCTGAATATTTAGCTATATATCAAACTACCAATATTAAGGAATTTTTCTAAAAATATAGAATACCACACAAGTTAGAATATTCAAAAAATATGGTGGCGGTAATTTCAAATAATTTCGAATTATTTGCTTGTACAAGTAAATTCGCTACTTAAATTTGGAATATTAAAGAACTTAATTAAATATAAGAGTTAGGGGTTTTAGAGTCAGAGGAATATGAAATGTAAGGTTTGGAATTTTCTAATGATTGTTAATATTTAATATCATTTAGTTAATCATATATTTTGTTTATTTGGAATGTGAAATAAATGAAATTAATAAAGAAATTTACCAGTAATTTTGCAATTTCTAGTTTACTATTTTCTTCTGATGGAAAAGTATTAGTCTCACATTCTAGTTGTGATATAGTTCTGTGGGATATGTCAAAAATTCAAGAACCAATTATAGTTAGGGAAATTAAAAATGACTTTGACATTTTATTTCTAATTTTATCAAAAAAATCGATCTATATGATTACTTATGATAACCTAAAACAATTTACAATAAGGAATGCTTAGAGCGGTGAGATAATTTAATAATTTAGGTAAGAGTCTAGTTTTGCAATATTTAATGATGATGGCAATAAATTTGCTACATATTATAGAGGAATTATTTAAATTTGGAAATTTTAAGAGAATATTTTTGTAATAGTGCATATACTTGAAGTTCATAATAAACTCCTATTTTTAAGCTCAAATAATAATTTCCAACTTTAAAAGAATATGTATAATTAAAAATATATACTTAAAGAAATATTAAATGAAGATTATTAGTTTTCTGCAAATCTATAATTAGAAAATCAAGGTTTTTAATTGATTTTAACAGTTTAAAATGAATTTATAGAAATTTAGAAGGTAGAAGGATAGAGCTACAACTATGTTTAAAAATATACAATAATTGAGGCTGTTTTTTCTTCAGATTCCTCTATTTTATGTTTTGCAACTATAAACAAATAAATCATGATAATGAATATTTCTAAAACAGTAATTGTCAGCCAAATTAATATTGATACTAGTAGAATTTGCCATTTATAATTATCCGAAGTAGATGATATTTTAGCAGTAGCACATTAAAATAAAAACTAGGCCTAAATTGATTTATTTACAATCAAGAATAGAGAAAATCCTCGTTTCCTTTAATCCAATTAATGTTTCTTTATTCCTCGGGCAATGTAATTTAGGAATAATAATGAATATCTTCTCATTGTGATCGAATTCATAATTCTACGTTTTGATCTAGATAATTTTAAAACACCAAAATTAATTGATTTTCTTTAATAAAATTCACAATTACTATAGGATTTTGATGAAAAACATTTAATATTTGTTAATGAAGATGGATAAATTTGTTCTTTAACAACACATACTATCAATAATAGTTTTGGAGCTAATTTTTTAAATAGTCAATTGTCCTTTTTGTTTTTTTAAAAAAATACAAAAATTATCTAGTTATTTTTATAAGAAGCGGATAATCTTTATTTTAGAAAAATAAATACAAATACTAATTAATATGACCAACATCAAAAATTAAATGTAAAAGTTACAATAAACAATATCCTCCAAACAAATAAATCAGATTAATGGATTTTTAGTGCATTTTTAGAGAGCCAAATATAATTTATAATTTTCGATTTAAAATAGAATGCTATAATAAATATAATTGAAGATGAATATACTAAATACAATTTTTTTTCTAATTTTTCATTGTCAGATGATGATTAATATCTTGCAAGTGCTTATGCAAATTCTTATATTAAAGTTTGGGATATGAAAACTTATAAGCTTCTCTTTAAATAAAAGATGAACACTGATTCTTTAGATAGAGTTTTGATATCGACTAAAGGCATGTTAGTAAGTTGTTATAAAACCAAATTAAAAGTTTGGAACTTTAAAGCATTAAGGCAAGAATAAAATCTTGAAATGGATGGTCATATTTACTCATTATTAAATATATTGGTCTCACCAGATGGTTTAGTATTATATTCTCAATCAAATGATGAAATTAAATTCTGGGATTTAGAAGAATTAAAATTGTTAAATGAATTCGATATAAGGGCTGCTTAAGACGGAAAATTTGATAATACTGGTAAATATTTTGCAGTTAAAAGTGAGATAGGAATAATAGTATTTAAATTCATGAGCAAATTTATTATTGAAAAATTTATTCTAAACACAGAAAAAGCTGCCAATTACTATTATTTTACTTGTAATTCTTAACAAATAGTTTAAGAATTTTGGGATAGTGGATTTTTCTGGAATCTCAAAGAAGCAGAAAAATTGAATAAATTATCTTCTTATATTTCTAAATAACAACCTGTCATAGAATTCACTTTTTCAGATAATTGCAAATACGCCATAGTGCATAGTAAGTTCTAAATATTTGAAGTAGATTCTAAAATGAAATTGAAGGAAATAAAGTCTAAGTAATTCTTAGGATGTAAGATTCTTAATTTTAGCTTATCCCATTGTTTAAACATGATTGCATTGTAATATGATGAGTAAGAATTATTTATATTTTCTCTTATGTAAATGGAAATCATCAAAAAAATTGAATGCAATGATAAAATAGGATTATTCTGTTTCTCTTTAAATGATGAACTTTTTATATTATTATGTAAGTCATAATATTAAGTTTATCAAGTAGCTAATAATTCAATTAATGAAATATCAAAAGTAGAGTTTACTGTGGATTAGATGTTCACTAAGATATTTCCATTCTAAGCAAATAAATTTATCTTTATGGAACAAAATTATATTCAAGTTTTTGAGAATTAAGAATTAGTTAAAAAACTTCCAGAATAAGTTTATCAAGTTGATGCTTTTTGTACAAAAGATAAATTATTAGCATTTGCAGGATACAGATAAAAAATCATTACTATATATTAATTAAATAGTTCAACTGAGATTGAGAAATTAGCTACTTTAAATAACGTTGGAGTAATTGAACAATATTATCATTTTAATTCAGCAATTTAGTTTTCTTAAAATGGTTAATTCTTAATATCACTTGGGGATGACAAAGTCATTAAATTATGGGACATCACGAATACAATATCAATTCGATTACTATGTTTTTAAAATAATATTTCTGTAAATGCTTTCAAAATTTTATAAGATCAAGAATGTCGAATAGCATTGATTGATAATAATAATTAAATTCATATTGAACATTATGATTCTAGTATTTTACTTGCCACTTAAAAAGAATTTCCTAAAATTGATTGTTGTGAAATCTTATAAATAGCCTCACCTGATGGAAAATATGAATTATGTTATAATGATTATGATGAGATTATTTAAATTTATGTCTAAGATAGATAATTAGTAAATAAAAAAGCTGTTGATAAAAAAAGTATCAATAATACTAAGTTTTTTGACTCATAAACTTTAGTTTGGAGTATGGAGACTAAAATTATTTTTTGGAAATTCTTATTNTACTATTATTTTACTTGTAATTCTTAACAAATAGTTTAAGAATTTTGGGATAGTGGATTTTTCTGGAATCTCAAAGAAGCAGAAAAATTGAATAAATTATCTTCTTATATTTCTAAATAACAACCTGTCATAGAATTCACTTTTTCAGATAATTGCAAATACGCCATAGTGCATAGTAAGTTCTAAATATTTGAAGTAGATTCTAAAATGAAATTGAAGGAAATAAAGTCTAAGTAATTCTTAGGATGTAAGATTCTTAATTTTAGCTTATCCCATTGTTTAAACATGATTGCATTGTAATATGATGAGTAAGAATTATTTATATTTTCTCTTATGTAAATGGAAATCATCAAAAAAATTGAATGCAATGATAAAATAGGATTATTCTGTTTCTCTTTAAATGATGAACTTTTTATATTATTATGTAAGTCATAATATTAAGTTTATCAAGTAGCTAATAATTCAATTAATGAAATATCAAAAGTAGAGTTTACTGTGGATTAGATGTTCACTAAGATATTTCCATTCTAAGCAAATAAATTTATCTTTATGGAACAAAATTATATTCAAGTTTTTGAGAATTAAGAATTAGTTAAAAAACTTCCAGAATAAGTTTATCAAGTTGATGCTTTTTGTACAAAAGATAAATTATTAGCATTTGCAGGATACAGATAAAAAATCATTACTATATATTAATTAAATAGTTCAACTGAGATTGAGAAATTAGCTACTTTAAATAACGTTGGAGTAATTGAACAATATTATCATTTTAATTCAGCAATTTAGTTTTCTTAAAATGGTTAATTCTTAATATCACTTGGGGATGACAAAGTCATTAAATTATGGGACATCACGAATACAATATCAATTCGATTACTATGTTTTTAAAATAATATTTCTGTAAATGCTTTCAAAATTTTATAAGATCAAGAATGTCGAATAGCATTGATTGATAATAATAATTAAATTCATATTGAACATTATGATTCTAGTATTTTACTTGCCACTTAAAAAGAATTTCCTAAAATTGATTGTTGTGAAATCTTATAAATAGCCTCACCTGATGGAAAATATGAATTATGTTATAATGATTATGATGAGATTATTTAAATTTATGTCTAAGATAGATAATTAGTAAATAAAAAAGCTGTTGATAAAAAAAGTATCAATAATACTAAGTTTTTTGACTCATAAACTTTAGTTTGGAGTATGGAGACTAAAATTATTTTTTGGAAATTCTTATTAAATTAAGAGTAAGAATTTAATTTTTAGGAAAAAACTGAGTATTTAACTTCTTCCCCAAACAAATAGGTATTTTTAGGTTTATGTGGTGAGAGGAAAATATTGGGAATCTATAATAGTTAGACTGGTTAACAGATATTTTAACCATAAACCTTTTAATGTTCAGTAACTCAAGGTTGTTGTTCTCCTTGTGGCGAAAAATTTTACATATCATTTTACGATGGATCCATATAATTATTTAAGTTTGATTCAAACAATATCAATAATTGTAAACCACCTATTTGTTATAAAGTCTTTGCAACAAATTCTTCATTTCTTGCCAATAATTGCCAAATAAATGGATCTTAATTTAAAAGCACTGAAAATGAAAATCTATTTTCATTATTTGAAGAAAAGGGAGCCATAAATAAATGAAATCAATAAATTTAACAATTATAAATATTCAATTTGACATTACAAATATAATACAACAATTTTTTTTTTTTTTATTGATATAATAATATCTAAGTTGAAGGGAAAGAAATGTTTTCGTTAAAGAAAATTAAAAAAACATATAGTATTTGTATATAATTAATAAAAACAATAATATGAAATTAAAAATAAATTGTTTTGTTAAAGTTATTAGCAGAAAAATACAACAATTGGAATTGTAAGGCTCAGATATTTAAATTAGTATTGGTATAAGGATAATTTGAGAATTTTAATGACAATTCAATAGATTTAAAAGATTAAATTTAATGATAGTTAAATACATAGGCAACGATTATAATAAGTCAAAGAGATTAAAGAGGGTATCTATGAATGAAAAAGTAAAATTGGGGTATTTTATTTCAATGATGAAAGAATGAAATTAATAGAAATTTTGAAATAAGATTAAAAATTTATGTTTTTTCTTTATGATTCAAGTAGAAGACAATGAATGCATAATTTTCTTATGTATGGTAATTAGTTTGGCTGATGACAAATTTTTCAAGATCGGTAAAACATAAGTGTATTTAATATTCATTAGGTTTAGCCCACTAGTAGGTTTAATTCAGCAGTCACATTATGTTGAATTCTCTAC
>CAJJDN010000307.1:11504-24511 GCA_905182985.1 Paramecium sonneborni | reverse complement strand
ATATTACTATTAATAATAAATAATATTTAATACCTTTAAATATAATTACTTTAAGATCTTTACAAATAACGTGTTTAATGTCCTGCATTATCTGGTTGACTAAAGTATCTTTTCAATTCGAGAGGATGATTTTCAGGTATGAGATGTGATTCTTCCATAAGTTTCTCTAATAATTAAATTTAATCTCTTTTAAGTCGATTTGCTTCTTCAGGATCAACATAAAATTAAAATTCTTCCATTACAGGACCATCTGGAGTGAGATGTCTTTTCTTCATAAAATTAATTCTAAATTCATCTAGAATGTCTTCTCTTTATTGAAATCCTTTTACTCGCTTTCTTCCTAATTCAGCAATAACATTATTTTAAATTTCAGTAATGTCCTTAGATTATTATTCTTTTAACATTTGTTCTTATCTTTGATATTCTTAACGATTAATATTTGAGTGTCCTAATGATTACCATTTAAATTAGTAATATTTTGTTTGTCTCTCAATTCTCTCTATCCCATCAGAAGAATTTGCTTAAGTGTTTTAGAGTATTGGGACTCTTTTGAAGACTCATACAAAATGTCTTAGAGAATCTAAAAAATTGGTGGGTATGATGCACCTATTCAATATTGATGGATTCTATTGGACAACGAATGAGATTTGCTTATTCTGGATTACGGATCGATTCAAAGAGTATTTGGTTTGTTTACTGTTCTTCTTTTGATTTTTTTTTTGTAATAGGTAATTATTCCTCAAAGATGTCACTGTAATCGTCATCCTTCTCTGTCTTGTTGTTTTATTTACGCTTAGTATTTTTTTTACTCATTTCAAAGATTTAAATATTAAAATATCTAATTACAATTCACTTCTTTTTTTTCGGGGTTCGTTTTAATGCTCTAATTGCATTAAACACAAAATAGACCAAAAAGATTCCTCCTAGAATTGGAAATACTATCGAGTAATTGAAATTCATTCCAAATACCCCAAGTGGAGGAACTGTAGATTGAATTTCACTTTGAATATCTTTATTAAATTCAGTTTCAAGACTTTTCACTATACTTGAGATGATGTCGTCCAATTATGGGTTAGGAATTATGTCTTTATTTTTAAGATCTTTAATATAATGAGTGTAATCAAAGCCCTTCACAACTTCTCTATATGTTACATGAAAGATTATCCTGCTTCAAAATCTTTGATAATCTAAAAAAAACGCGTGTTAAACATATGTGCTTACTTATTTGCTATCAGCTAGAGGAAGAATAGAAAAACACTTTTTTATCATATAAACTCTAATATCATGGACAATCTTATCTTTATCATTTTAAGAATAACGTTTTGCAACAGAATCAATACATGATCAAATGTCTTAATAAATTTATAGATTAATGAAAATACCTTGAATTTTTGATTATCTTACAAAGTGATAAGCCAACATGAAGTGATAACTTCTACATTATCAGATACAGCATTGGTATATTATATATAGAGACAAAGACAGAGAGCCAATAAGTATGAAAACATAATTTGTTTATATGATTATTAATTAATTTATTTTTTATGCCTCCTAAAACAACAAAAGATCAAAAGGGTCGATAATTATTTAAAGTAGGAACACCATTAAAGGATGTGATTCCATAGAGTGTAAAGAATCCACCAAGAGATCCAAAGACTTTAAAAGCACCAGAACAAATAACTAAATAGATGATGCAAGGTAAAGGAAATTGTTAATATAAACAAGAATTTCATGCATTTGCTGATCCAGAAGAATGGCCAGGTGATGAAGTTATATAAGGCTTAAATCTTTTATAAGGTGAGAGTTAAATAACAAAGTGTAAGTTTGAAACTGACAAATATGTTCCTTTTTGAGGAAGACCTAAGAATTTTTTAAGATGAAGATGGCAATAGTATAAATATAATTGATGTTAGAGAATCTGAACATGAACCACCTTATATGAATATGAGAGAAAATCGATACAATATGAATGATGATTATTATTCAACTAGATTGGAAACAGTAGAGAAAATACATTATATGGAGAAGGAAGTAGAACATTAATTGACAATATGTGAGAGTTATGAGAGAATGGAAACATAAGAAGAAGTAGAGTTGAGAAGAAAAGACTTTTTGGAAAAATAAGCAGCATAATAAAAGAATAAGAAGGGAAATAAAAAATAAGTAGAGGAAGTATTTGATGAAAATCCTAAATTAACATCTGATGTTAGATTAAGTGATTTAATATGTAATGATACATTACCACCAAATTCTCGTTGGATTGCATCATAATTATAATAGATTAAAGATAGAGATATTAGAGATTGTTTTAATTAGAAATCTCTTTCAAGCAAGATATATCCTTAAAAAGATGGTGCACCAATTTATAATCCAAATGGAAAATATATAGTGAAATTATATTTTATGGGAAAAGAGAGAAAAATATAAGTATCTGATCATATGCCAACAATTTTTGATGGTAAAGCTTTATTACCTTAAAGTATTGATAAAAATTAATTATGGCCAATGATAATAAGTAAAGCAGTTTTATAATTGTGGGATTATTAAAGTAAGGGAAGTTTAGTAGGAGATGGATTTGTAATGTATTCATTAATGGGTTTATTGAGTGAAACTATAGATTTGAAAACAATTAATAGTTGGGGTATAATTGATAATATGATGAATAATAATCATTATATTTAAAAGGATGTATTTGTATCTACTTATAGTTATAAAAATTAATCAAATTTAAATACAAATAATAGATCAAAAAAAGATTTTTAATTAGAATTATTAAGAAATCCTAAGAAGGAATTTGAAAATTATGAAATTGGTCGAAATAAACATGGATCTCCATCATAACATTAATAATAATAATAATAAGATGAATAGGAGGAATAATAAGAAGAAATGTAATAAGACGAAGGTTAAGAAAAAGTATAAAGATTTAGAAAAACATAAAGAGGATTTTCTTTTGAAAGTTTGAGTAGATCATATTCTATACCTAAATAATTAAAGATTCCTGGGAATAAAAATTTGAATACTTGTTTTTCATATTCAATAGTTGAATAATTTTAAAATGAGACTGGATTTAATATGGTATATGCATAAAAGAGAAGTGATAGAGAATTAAGATTGAGATAAGAATATTTTGATTTGTGTAAGACTCCAATGAATAAAATGACTAAAGAAGAGAAATTAGAATTGAGAAGAAGAAAGAAAGAAATAAATAAAAGAAAAACTTTAAGATGATGATAAAAAAAGAATATCTTTAATTAGTTAATAACCAGTTAAACATAGATATTTAAGATTAAAGAGCGATGTTTAAGGTAAAGATCAAGTAATAGTATTCAGTCCTTTAGCAGCAGATGAAATTTACATAGCTAAAAAATGTGTAGTAAATAAACTTAATAAACCACCTAATTATGATATTCCTGAAATAAAAGGAGATGATAAATCTGTATTTTCAGCTAATCCAAAAAATACTGATGATAGTTTTACTGTTAAACCTTTAGAGGATTTCTCATCTGTTGCAAATGCTTAAGAACCATTTAATAGAGGAGAAGGAGGATATTGGGTTCATGAAAAAGAATTTCTTAGTCTTTTTGAATATATACAAATAGCTTATGATCCAAAAAAATATAATCTATAACTTTTACAAATTTAAAGTAATCCAGATAATGATATTACTAATTATGATAATATTGAAATGATCATTTTTAAAAAGATCCAGATTCTGAAGATTATGCTTAAGTTTAATTCCTTTATGGATTTTAACCTAAATATTCTTAAGATAAAGATCTCAATTAATAAATAAGACCATATTCTATGTTATAACGTTTTGATATAGAAACATATGAATCTATTCTAGATTATAAATTACTTAATCAATGTGTTAGTTCTTAGATGCTTTTATTAGATAATAAAAATCATATTTTCAAAATGAATATATATTCCCCACTTAATTTTACTATGTGGTTAGCATCTAATAATAAAATAATCACCCAAAGTGTCTTTGATTATTTAATTGATTTTGAAAATTATTAGAAATAATCCTTCTAAATTGATTATCCACCATGTGAAGCTAATAGATATTATGTCTATTTTAGATTTAAAGTATTCTTAAATTCAAATAAAGACAATGGTTCATTTGTATATAAATTAAAAAGTACTACTGATAATCAATTATTAAAATTTCTCAAAATTAAATTATGTGAAATTCCTCCTTCTGATAATAATTTAATGCTTACAACTATTGAAGGTGTTCACAAGAATTTATTTGAAAGTGAATCTATTATTAATGGTACTTAAAGAATGATGCTCAGAAGTTAAACTAATTATTATTTTATTCTAGAGGGAACTCCTTTATATAATTCATAAGAAGGAACTTTTGAATTAGATTTCTTAGTCAATTCAGAATTTACATTCACATTACTAGAGAATATTGAACCTACCCGTTATTATGATAAATATATTCCAACCAAATATGGTACCATTTTTAGAGAAAGAATATTTGCAAATGATGCTTAAGCTAGCATTTATGTTAGATTAACTGAAGGACAATAAGTTTAATAATAATAATAAGTAGCCAAAGGAAAATAAACTAAAGGTGGACCATAAGAATTAGAAATTGTTGAATCTGAAATGAGAGGAGAAAGACTTATTCGTTTAGAATTATATCATGGTGATGATCTTATTGTTTATAATTATGGAATCAATTCAGTTACGCTCTCTAATGTTGCTTTGCCTAAAGATGAAAATTATGTTATCTAAGCCTCTTTCGATCTTAGAGAATGGCCAGAAGCTAAAATTAAATCTGAAGAAACTGATAATATATTTTGGTTTACTACCATTTTTGCTTCTGATACTATTGCACTAGTTAGAGATACAACAAAGGAAGACAAAGAAAAAGCTATTAAAAAATCTTGGGAAGATAAAGAACCAGTAAGAGCTGTTAATGCTAAAAAGTCTAGAACTAAATATTTACTTACTCTAAAAGGAGAGCTAACTCCTGAAGAATAAGCACTTGTAAATGCACCAAGAATGACTAAAAAGCAAAGAGAAGAGGAAGCAAAATAAGCTGCTCAAAAAAAGGATCCCAAAAAGGATGATAAAAAAGCAGGGAAATAAACAAAAGTTGAGGCACCTGTTGAAACTGTTCCATAATAAAGATAAATACCTAAATCTGAAAATCATGTTAATGAAGCTATTACATAATTTCTATAACATTTAGAATAAGATAGGATTATGGATCATTATGCTAGACATGCTGGATTAAAGAATGTAAGAAGTGATGTGTAAAAAAGAGAAATTGTAGAAGGAATTTTAATGGGTAAAGAAGAGATTGCTGGAATAATTTAAAGAAATCTTAAAATGAGAGAAGAAATTAAGCTTTTATAAAAGTATTTATTATTTATAGACTTTTTAGAGATAATAAAGAAATTCTAATTAATGAATTCTAATCTTATAGATCATCATACAAATAAGAACTTATAGATATATTTTAATAAAGAGATTCTATTAAATAAGATTTAACTTAATTAATGAAGAAGGAGCAATAATTATTTGATGTATTTTTTTATACATTGATTTTAATAGTTATGTAAATCAGATAAAGTAGGAAATCCAGAAGATGTTGAAAAATTGATTGCTGATCCTCCTTAATTGGATCCAGTGTTAGTTAATGCAGCTAAATAAGTTATTAATAATTGGAGGATTGCAATAATTCAAGAAAAAATAAACAATGCTTTATAAAACTTTGATATAGATACATTATAAAAGTGTGTTGATCAAATTGCTTAATTAAATATTGAAGGAATAGATACAAGTTCTGCAGAAGATATGTTAGATGATGCATCCAGGAATCCAAACTTTAGGCTGAGAAATTGGCAGAACTTAAAAAGTAGGATAAAAAGCCAAATAAAAAATGAGAATATAAATTTGGTAATATATAAATTACACTTATTATTGATTTGAATTATTTAATTATAAAATACTAATATATTAATATTAAATCATATCTAAAATAATTAAAAATTAATACTCTGTGCTTCAGATCTTCATTTGAATTTTGAAACAGTTTAGTAATTGATAGAGAAAGAAAAGAATTAGAAATTTGATGCCATTTTGTTATTAGGAGATTTTTTAAATTTATAGCATACATAAGAAGAGGATTAAAATTTAGATGGTTTAAGAAAGTTATTAAATCCTTTTAAAAGTTTTGGATGTGCAATTTATTTAATTCCAGGGAATCATGATAGTAATGAATTACTAGAGGATAATTTTAAAGAGGAAGGGTTTATAAATGTTCATAAGAAATCATTATAAATAGGAGAGAATTTATGGATAGTGGGTTTAGGTGGAAGTATATCAGATAGTATAGAAATGTATATAAAGGATATAATAAGTAAGGGTTGATTTGGTAAGGATATCCATACACGAATGATGAGGAGTATTAATAAGAGTTGGAGAAACTAAAAATACCAGAAGTAGGGAATATCATATTAATGACTCATATAGGTCCAGGTGATAGTTAAACAGCGATGAGTTGTGAAAATGGATGGGATGATTTAATTAGATCTGGAAGTGATTCATAATCTAATTTTATAAAGAAGAGATTGAATATAATATTGAATGGTAGTAGAATGCTAAATTAATGTAAAGTGGTTAATGTTGGTCCCTTACTTTATGGTAATTATAGTATTATAAGAATATCAAATAAGGTGGATAAAATTGAACATATATTTATTTGATAATTTATATTTTAATTACGGATGCTAAGCAAATATTCAATTAGATCATTAACTCTATTAAAATTCCCAAGATATAGGTTTAGTTAAGTGGAATAACAAAAAAAAGAGTAAGAGTAGGATGAATGGGATGAGAGAACTCTTGAAGCTGAAGAGGCAAATCCAACATTAGAAAATAAAGAGAAAGCATTTTCATACTTTAGATTGTTTTCAAGAATATTTTGGTGGACAACTTCTGCTTTATTTGGTTATAATTTATATCTGAATAATTATAAAACTGATCCAACCAATGAATTGGGTATTATTAAAAAATATAATTAGGTTATTAATAATAGATTAATGATGCTGCAAAATATTGTTAATCTTAGTATTAAGCATTTTATGATGTAAAAAATAATTTAATTTAATATTATAGTTTATCACTAAGCCAGCAATTGATAAATTATTGCCAGATATCCCTGAATTACCATTTGGATATGAAATACCTAAAACATTAGTACTTAATATATCAGGTACTTTATTGCATATGGATTACGTATTCGGTGTTGGGTAATATATCTAAAAATTAATTATTATTAGAGGAGAATCAAAAGGAGAAATGGTTTATAAAGATTTCTTGAAAAATTACCTAAAATGTATGAGGTTGTAATTTTGTCTGATGATGAAACTATGGTATTTATAATCATTATACAGTTTACTCAACAAATTACTTAAAAATTAGATCCTACAAGATAAATCTTTGCTGGTGCTTTTGGAAGAGAATCAATGGTATTTGAAAAAGGAAGATATATCAGAGATTTAAAATATCTTAATCGTCCTCTTAATAGAGTTATTGTTATTGATTCTGATCCTGAAAGAATGTATTAATATTAAGACAATGGTATCTTCATTAAACCTTTTGATGGAAAATAAAATGATGATGTCTTAAAAGATGTTCTTTTACTCCTTGAACGTAATTAATATTATTTTAATTACAGATCTCTCTAAACCTTAAATTAAAGATATTAGAGCAGAACTTAGAAAATTTGGTAACTTTGATCCTTAAATCAAATACTTAGAAGAAGTTAAAGCTAGAGAAATCAACATCAAATAAACTATGAACAAAGGCTTCTTTGGAATTATTAATCAAAGAAAAAATCCTTAATTTGAATAATCTAGAAGATAATGAAATAATTTAATTATCATATGTTTGTTATTTCTATGTTAATATTCTAAAAATATAAATATTATAATTCTATCAAAATAATTTCATGAATAACTTCTTTTATTCTTATAATTTCTATCTCTTTAAACCCTTCTTTCTCTTTTAAATCTTTTAAAGTGCCAATCCTGCTTTATTGTTCATCCATTTCAAAGCTAATAATTTTCTGTTTCTCTCAAGTAATTTATTAGCATTTTATTCAAATGTCACATTATTTTTTTACCATTCCAATAAAGTTTCAATTATTACTGAAGTATTCTTATACTATTCTTCATATTATTTAATAAACTCTGATTAAATCATCATTCTGCTGAAATATTTATGCCATAATTAATTAAACTCATCTTCCCTTTGATCTAAAGGTTTTAATTATTAAGAAATAAAGTGGAAATCAATTGAGTTTGTCAACAATATAGAATAAAATGTTGTCAATAATATTTTTCTTACTCTTATAAATTCATTTATTATATCAACATATTTTGATGTCTTTAATTTTCTTGGTAAACCATACTTACCAAAATCATATTGATAAGGCTTAAAGAATTTTTCTCCTTTCTTCTTTGCCTCAAAAGCAGCAAGTATTTTTCTTGTTTTAATTTCAAGATTTTCACTTCTCTTTTATATATTCTACCATTCATCTAAACAACTCTAATATGCTGCTTCAATAGTTTAATCTGTTAATTTATTTATAACATTTAAAGAGTATAATCTAACATCTTAAGCAAAGAATAATTTTATTGCATTAGAATTTATTGTTAAAGCATCAAATCTCTCTTTTTAAGATAAGTTTATTACTTTCATTATCTATGTATATTAATCTACATCCTCTTAAGAACTTACATCATTTATTATTTCTTTAATTTTATTTATTACATTAACTTTTATATCATCTAAATTCAAACTAATGTGTAAATTAAGAACATTATTTTAAAACTATAGACTTCAGGTAAAATTTTTTAAATTTCTATAAATTATTCTAATATTTTAGAAATACCATCCTAATTTTCAACTGGATGGAAGTTTGTCTCATATTAGTACACCTAGTCTTAAGATTAAGTAATTTTATCAAAATAAATAAAGTATCTATTTGGAATTTTTATTTGGCATGTATTCTTTTTATTTAATAAATATCCTACTAAATTATTTATTAATAAATATGTTAATTAGTAATATTGTTCATCTGGAGTTATTAAGTCATATATTTCTTCTTGATAAGAAAAATAAAGATCAGTTGCATCAGAAATTACATTAAACTTCTTACAAATTAAACATTCTAAATATTGAAGATAAGGTTCTTATTTAGTACTTTATCCATATTCAATTTTATGGCTAAAGTATTGATAAGTAATGTGATTGCTATCAGCATAATTCATTAAGTGAATAAATTTTACCATAGCACAATGGAATGATTATGAATCATTAAATTATTTATTAATCTTTTTTAAAGCATGTTAAATAATAAAATATTTTGACTCTGATAAGTGCCATTTAAGATAAGGGTTTTTTAAAAAGTATATTTATTATGCTAACTAACCTTTATTATTTTAAAATAAGAATTTAACATTGAGTTGTTCATCTGTTTATTCAACTTTAAATCCATGCTTCATTTTAAAATCTTCTTATAATTTTTATTAAATCTATTCTTATTCCTTTTAAATCCGATCATTAACTGTTATTAAGCTAATATTTTCTCTTTATTATTAATTTTTATTAAGTTATTAAGAGTATTTTGTTCTACTATATTAATATATACTCAAATTCTCAAAATGATCTTCATATTCATTTGGATACAATTAATCAAAATGATATTCTTCAAATGTAGCTCTTCTTATTGAACTAATACTATTCAATTCACTATTTAATTTTTTAGTAATCAAAAACATCACAGAAGATTTTGGAGCACTGATAAACTCAAAATCTATATCTACAAAATAATAATCATCTAAAACTATAGTATTTCCTTTTAATTATAAATTATGTCTGTTTTCAACTAAACCCTAAATGATTACAGAAGATCTATTAATTATTAATGAATTAATGTATGGTTTAAGTAAAACAACATTATCTGGTTCTCTTATTTTAAAGTAAAATAATACACTTCTAGAAACTATTTTCTTTAACTTTTAGAGACAATCTTAATTGGTATTCAACAAAGTCTTAATAAATCTAACAGATTTTATTAATTTAGCAAAGATTTTAACATCTAATTAAGTGATCCAAAAATGAGTTTTACTAATCCAGAATTATGTATAATAATAATCATTTATTTTTTAAATACAACATATTAACAATAAAATATAAGTAGAAATACAGATTGATAAATTTCTAATTCATCATGATTCTTGTAATCAAGTAAAATATCGCATAATTTATTCAAAATTTCATCTGGAACTTCTGTTTTATTTACCAAACAATTAATAAATTCTTCACTTAATGAATACATTTTAGGAAGATTCTATTTAGGAGTTAATTCAACTTTAACAGTTTTTTAGATGTCTTATGTATTAGTTCTAAAGTATAAGGTTTGAGGAGCTTTTTGATTTAAAACAAGTTAAGTAATTAATTCACTATAATATTGTTCCAAAGTAATGATAGCAAATTCCATCTCTTATTAATCTTTTGGATAAGTAAATATTAACATATCAACACCTCTAATCATAGTAGAAAAACAAATATCTAGTTTCTTTTAGATTAATATTAGTGTTGTTTAATAAACCTATGCTAAATCTCTATCTGTTTGTTCATTTTCAACCATCTTATTACCTATCTAATGACATAAATTACTGTAATATATGAATCTTGAATTTTTGAAATCCATAAACAATTTACAAAGTAATAATGAATTTTAAACATCCATTTAGTAAACAGTTTTCTTCCAGAAACCTAATAAAAGTAATTGTGAATAGCATTCCAAACCTAATGAGTTTTAGGATGTAAGTTTAGTATCATTAAATTTTAAAGAAATAAATTCTGACTTTATGTTTTCAAAGACATTATGTACAGCAAAAGCTGCAACTAAACCCTTATCTATTTAGGATTGTCTTTACTTTCCATTAATTATATATGAAACATTCAGACTTGCTGTATGAGAGGCAATTGGTGAATATGTTGATGCTATTGATACTAAATATCTTCCTAATTAATCAGCTAATTTATATCTATTGCAAACAAAAATACATAATTTATAATTTTTGAATTATTCTAAAATATCTAAAACTAAATAAATAAAAGAAATATCTACTAAATCTAAATCTAAGATAAAATCAACCATATAATCGAATTCATTTTGATTGATTTATTTATTACTAAGTTATGCAGATTTACTTCTCTAATTATATAATTGATATTTGAATTCATCAGAAAACATGGAAATGTATTTAATAATTTATTACATTATTTTATCTTAGATAAATATATCTGTTTTAGTTCTTACAAATTAAACATTAGGATTACTATAGATTTAAGCATATGAAAATGCAGAAAAGTCTGAAGATTCACTTTTCTTTGATGCAATAGATTCTATAATAGATTTATTATCATTTTTCAACCATTAATCTTCTGGATAAGTGTTCAAAATTTTATTCATCATCTTCTTCATTTATTGTTTTCTCTACCTAAAATGATTCAGATTCTGCAACACTAATTATTTTACTATTTTCAACTTTACTTTGTTCAACTTAAAAACTTTCTGTATTTTAGACTGAAAATGATTAAGAATCCTCAGAATTATTATTCATACTTTCTTACTTAACTAAAATAGAAGGTTATGATTGATCATGTAATGATTTTATTAATTAACTACTTAATTCAATAATTTTTTCTTATTCTTATTCTTCACTTTCTTTAAGTATTTATTATTATTATTATATTAATGATGTTTATTCTTCTTCTTTTAATTATTATTCATTCATAATCTTTTCTGAAGGTTTGATAATTTCTTATTATTCTTCATCTTCATCTTCTTCATCAGAACTTTCTTCAATTACAAGTGGTTTCTTTTCTTAAGATTTGACTTACTATTATTGATCTTATTCAAGTTATCCAATTTAACTTGTCATTTTATTTAATATAATTGGTAAATACTTTTTCAAAAAAGCAGATCTAGTTTCAACTGGAATTTAATCTCTCATTTAATGAAGTACTTTAAATATTTCTTCTTATGCTTCAGCTTTTTCATATGCTTCTACAGCTCTAATAAAATCTTAAGATTTTAAGAAATATTCAGCTGATTCATAATACTTTTCACATTTATAAGTTGCTTCTCCAGCTTCATTAAACATTTATTAATCAACATAAATTTATAATGCTTTTTAATACATTTCACCTGAATAATAGCATTGAGCAGCTTATTTATAATTCTATAATTTAATAAATAATTAAGAAGATTCTGTAAACTTCTCTTTTTATTATTGTTTAATTATGCTAATTATAATTTTTTTTCTTTCTTTTTCATTGTACTAGATGATAATTAAGAATGCTATTAAATAATTGTATTTCCTTCAGTTGCAAGTTTAAATGCTTTAGCTTTAGTATAAAGTAATTCATCTTGAGATTATTCAAAGCATTTTTCAGCTTATTCATAATATTTGTTTCTAAACATTTTTAAACCTTACTTTTTCCATTCTTCTTTAGAGGTTTATTTAGCAAATCTTTCTAAATTTCTATCTTGAAGATTTGTTCCAGAAAAGTTATCTATCAAATTTAATTTTTACCAAATATTTTAGACATATTATCTAGCTTATGGATTTTCATCATATATAATTAATCTTTATCTAGGTCTTGTTACAGCAACATATAATTATTTGATTTCATTACATAAAGCACTATAATTATATGTTAATTCATCATAAAATTTATTTTAAGTAAAGATTCTTTTAACAATTATATTACCATTCTTTTCTTCAAAACCTGAAAATATTGTTGCTTCATCATCTAAATTTTAATGTTATGTACAACTATCTTTGAATTTGTCCTTTGAAATTTCTTCATCCAAAATTTCACAAGTTTATAATAATTTCCATTAAGTATCTCCAATTGAATGATCTTAAAAGAAATTAAACAAAATAACATCATCAAAT
>CAJJDN010000306.1:4416-25212 GCA_905182985.1 Paramecium sonneborni | reverse complement strand
TATTTAATACTTTCATATCAAATTAGCTAAAATTAAATTTTCAGAATTCAATTAGTTCAGGAATTATCTCAAAATCTGAAAAATTTTACATTTTCTATTGCCACTTGAGAAACAGAAATTAACAAAGTTTCATAATGCTTCTAATGTATCATCATAATTAATATCTTGAAAAAGATTAATAAGAACCTAATTGTATGTACTGAATCCAAATGTTTAAACTATTTGTATCCTCTATTTAGTATCATTTTCAAAATCTTTCTTCTAATGAATCTTCATACTGTAAATCTTGTATATTTTTTAAAATTCTCTTTTAAATTGCAGTCAAGTACATGGTGACAAAACATTTTGTAAAAATTACTTTTATTTGTTTGGTATTATTATTTTAGATGATATCTAATTATTATTAAGAACAAAATAATATATTGATATTGCTTTTAAAAATTTTTCTCTGTTAGTAAATTCTAAGCCTCATAATTTAGAAAATATATTATTATTTAAAATTATCTCAATTAACTAAAATTGAAATAAAATTTAATAGGATATCGAAATAATTAAACAAAATTAATAAGTATATTTCTAATTATTTTGATTTTCTGTGGGGAATGTAAAAATAAATAGGATTGGTTAATTATATTATAAAGCTACTTCTTGACTGTTAATTATCAGATAAATGATAAAGGCATCAGGATAATTGTAGTTAATTTAATCACTTAAAAACACCAAAGCAAGCATCTATAATTGATTAGTAAACTAAAGAGAAATATATTTCTGAAAAACTTAAATAATTATATTGGCTTAGATCTGTTAAACTGGCTTTGCTGGATAAGATTCTGAGAAATAAATATAGTCCAGATAAATTTGGTAGTTCAATCAACTTTTTTAGTATTGACACACCCTTCTCTAAATTAATAATTAGCTAACATTTTTGACTTTAAGATCAACTCAATTGAAAATTCTCCTTCATCTTTTTTTTTGAGCTAAGATACAATAGAATCATAAATTAACAAACTCATAAGTATATATTCTGTACTTATATACACTCTACTTTAAGCATTATTCATACCCAGCAGTTCTCTTCCACCATCAAATTATATGATATGGTAGATTTTCATTCCAAAATATCTTAAAAATCTTTACTCACTGTGTTTATAAATTTTTATATAACTAATTAAAATCCTTCTATGTTGTTCAATTCTAGCATTTTGTTTTCAAAGGAAAAATTATTTAATAGTTATATCTCATAAATCTGCCATTATCTCTATTTTTATGACATTAAATATTGCTTATAGATTTACCAAAAGTTTGGCTAAATAAATTCTAAAGAAATTTTAATAACAATAAATCAGATAACTACCGTATCACTAAATCAACTCAAAACTCACAAGACTATAAAATTGTTCTTATGAGATTTCCAATTTATTCCTCTACCTATAGATTCTAATTTGATTGATATGCAAGACCTGATGTTCTTAATAAACAAATATTAGCGTGTCAATACATCCTTGAAAATCATATTAATTTGATTGAATAAAACTCTGATGAAGTTTTGAATAATTGTAATTATGCAAGATCATACAATATAAACCATATATCGGAATGTGAATAACATTATTTTTGGAAGGAAAAGAGTTTTATGAATCATATTTTTATACCTTATATCTAATCATAAAAATCATTTGAATTATGGCAATTATTATCTGCAATTAAGACAATTACTTTATAAAACGTTTATTTTTGAGTAAATGTATTGCTTAAAACATTTTAAATGAAATATATGATTACATGGGGGTTCATCACTAAAAGAGTGTAATAATGAATCATTTATAGTTTGATTTGATTTTAGAGGATTAAGGCATATTGAACATGTTTCGAAATCTTCTATAACTATGGCATCAATTTAAAAAAACTTATCATTTCCTTATTCTTATACTTCATCTTAACAATATTTTAATTATCCCACTGTTCTATAGGATCAACCATGCTTAGATTCATATATATTAAAGATCTTGAGCCAAATATTATTTAAATTAATAAAAGCGCAATTGATGTCAAATAAATGATTAAATATAATACCTAAATTAAGTATTTTGGTTCAAAACTTATTTAATTTCCTGAACATCTTATACTATAAAACTAACTGTTAATCTACTATAAATACAAAATAAAATTTCTTTGTTGAAAAATAACCAAAAATATAAATTAAACTAAATCTCTCTCTAATATTTAATCTAATATCCTTATTCTTATTGGATATAATGTAAATGCTGAAATGAACATTTAACGAGAGAAAAATTGAAAAAAAAAGGCTGAAATTAAACAATAATCCAATAGATTAAACCAATATTTACAAATTATCAAGAAAAAACATATAAAATGTCTAAAACTTTGGAGCTATATAAAATGATCGAAAATTCTAATTAATTTAATAAATTCTTACTTAAGGTATAGAAATGGAAATAAAGATTAAAAAATAATCTCAGTTTATTAGATTAACTAAAAAAGAATATCTATAATGAATTTATGATTAAATCTTACATCGTATCCTTATGGTATGGTAACTTTTATTTATATTGTGCTATTATTATCAAAAATTTGCAGTGTTTATTAATTTAATTATATAAAAAGTTTGATAAACTAACTATCATAAATGAAATTGATTAGTAGAAGAAAATATTATAATTTATATACATAATAGCAACTATTTAAATAAGTGATAATATTATATGCCAAAGTATTTTTACATTCTTACTCTTATAGTAATACAATTGAAAGGGATATATAGAAATAATAATCATTGCTTTATAAAAATATATTTATTTTTGTGTCTTTAATATCAGCAAATGGTTTTGTTGTTAAAGAACTTGTACTAAAAAATTCCCTTTGCAAGGAAAGTAAGGACCATAATTATAGTATTCTACTTATCCTTCTTAATAATCTAGATAATAGAATTTATCCATTGCACTTATTAATTTTCATCTTTCAACAAATTGATCATTTCATCTTCTAATACTAAATTTTAGCAGTATCCTACAGCTATAATAGTGGCCATCAATTAAAAGCTCAATATTTTCAAGATAAATTCTATAAATTAAATATTAATTAAATGCTTTTCTTATTATTAAAATTTTTATAATCACATATATTTGAATTCTGGAAAATAATAAATTTTCTTTATATTAAAAATTACTTAGAGTTTGTATTTTACAAGAAAGAATGCATATTATTTTAAGGAGACTTATAAGTCAATCATATTAATCTTCAAAATTTAAAAATGATATTTAAATGATGAAAGTTATAAAATACAATATTCACTTCAAAAACACATTAAATTTTGTTTTAAATAGTTTTGAATTAATCATTTTTTATAAGAGAAATATTTTATATATATTCATTTTATTATTAGAATAAATTCAAGTAATTATTAATTAATATATTAGTTGATGGAATATAATTCAAAATGATGATAAAAAAAATGTGAAAACTTTTGGGGAATGACTAATTACCCAAGAATTGGTGATGCTAGCTTGTACTCTGTTCTTTAGCACCCATCTTTTGTGTGAGGTTTAATAAAAAATAAAACTTATTAATTTATTTTATTAACACCATATTTTCAATTTTATTAATCAAGTATTAGATATAAAATTAGTTTAAAATTCAGAAAATTTATCTTTCAGATTATACTTCGCATTATTATCTATTTATATTTATCATATTATTATTATATTGAAATTATTAGAGTTTAACCTCCTACTTATAATTATCTCTAATATTATTATATATTTTTCTCTCTATTAAATGTAAAAACCAGAGTTAATTTTTTAGGATGATTATCAGTGCTTTATTAAAATATATCATATCAAAAATCCTTTATGATGATATTTTTCAACTGGATTTTGATACTTATACTTAAAGCCTAACTGCTTATATATTAATTAAAGGTGAGAGATGATGTAGAAGAATGATGTGATTCATGTAACTACAATGGACACTTTAATTAAATATTATATTTTTAGTATTTTACTGCTAAATCCTTCCCATATGTGGATATTAATGAAGAATTGTAATTTTAAAATAGCATATTCAATAATTAATTGAGAAAATTAGGAGGTATTATAATGATTTATACTAAATTCTGCAATAAATTTATGGATTTAAACTTTTACTAAAAACAGTAAATCTAAAAGACCATGATGAAGCGAATATTTCACTAAATATAATAACCAAGATTTTTATCACTATGTTGAAATACTAATTGGTGATATTTTAGTATAATTCTATTTTCATTAATATTTTCTTGAAGTTATTTAAAGTATTAAAAATTAAATATCCAATTGTTATTTAAGTAAATAAATTATAATGTCATTTATTAGAAAAGGTGTAGCAAGATAATATGATAAAGAAATAGTTAGATAAAAAATCAAAATTATATATCATTAGCAGAATGAATTTTTTAGGTATTTAAAAAATGGAATTGATAATTATTAAATAATGCAATCATTTGAGTAAAAAGTTATTTTAAAGATCTTTGCTTAATTTAGATTAACCTATAGTTATAATGCTTTGTTATAATACTCTATAGCTTCTATTTTTTTTTTAATTGTTATTTTGACAATTGTTTTGATAAGTGATAAAGTTATCCCTAATTATATTGTTATCAAATATTAATTGTACTTTTATTACTATATGTTATAGGATCATTAGGATTTATCTATAATATAAGAATACCCCTAATTAATATCAAATATTAATCATACCTATATTAGAAGATGTATCGGGATATCTATAATATTTTGTTATACTATTTCAAAGCCTCTTTATATTTTTCTTCATTTAATAATAGATTTCCTTTCATATAATTTTTCTCAGATACCTTCATTTTTTATTTTTTCCAAAAATCTCCTTCTACATTTCGTTCATCATTATTATAACCTCTTAGTATTTTACCCTCTCTACATTATTGACAACTTGTTTATTAATTCATTTTATGTTATAGATAATTCTTTATTTTGGAATCCTTGAATCCACCCAAAACAATAATTGTTTTTCAGTTTCAAATTTATTCCTAACTTTAATAATATCTCAGTTCATTAAGGTGTATCCTGTGAGAATCTCACATAAAATAGCTCCCCTTGAAGTCATTTTATTCCTTCACTTATTCTTTTACCAGGAACCATGTATATAGCCGTTCATTCATTAGTGGTTTGACTTTCTTTGTTTAAATCTTTTGAAAAATCAAAATCTGTCCATTTGATAACAATATTCTTATTTTCATCCAAAATTTTCTGGTTTTAAGTTCCTATGAACATAATTCAGACTATGTAATTCTATCATTCCTTAATACATCTAATTTTTTTATATATTATTCTTAATTAAATAAAGAATTTATGTTTTTGATATATTTCCAATGTTTTAAATTCTTCTCTATCGATATATTCTTTAAAATTGTCCTAGACAAATTCCATAACTATAAATGGCTTTAGATATGGTATTAATTTCAATTCACCAAGATTTATCTTTTAAGTCTTTTTCAGTTTGAGAATTATTTCATAAATTCTAATGATGTACTTTTAAGGGATCTTTTATAATACACTCTATTTCTTCTTCACTTAATTTTTATTTAAATTCTTTCACTGCTGTTTTTCTTTAGTTCCAAGATATCATTACTTGTACTTAGGTTTATAATGGACCCACTTACATGTAATGTGAAATCTAATGCCAGTGAAAATAAATTAAATCTTTATGTTTTCATTTATACACTGAGATGATCTTTATATGAAAATGCAATATATATAGTATCAAATCATAAGAGGAATAGCAACCTTTTGTTGTACATTCTCTTTATATATCAAATGCTATTTTAGTAACTAGAATCATTAAAATAGTTTTAATAACTGTGAACATTTAGATTTTCTTATATTCCTCCATATATAATTTATTAAATTTATGATATAATTTTTGCAGTTTATTATGAATTTAATCTATTTATAATTCAAATTGATCAATATTTGTTGATGTTATTTTATCCTGCTTCACTTTCACAACATCAATTGCATAAGTAAGTAATTAATTTATCATGTTTTTCTTGTTAAATATTATTTAGACAACTTCATATGCTTAAATTTACTTTATTATTTGCCATCTTTGAATATATTGTTCTTCCAGTTCGAGTTTTTACTGAAAATTCAATTATATTTTTCTGATGATTTATTTAATGCGCTCCTCTTTCTAATGTTGTTGTTTTCAATTTTATATCTCTAATTATGAGAAGATATAATGTCATCTAGAATAAAATATTATTAACTCACTAAACGAAAACATGGCAATTTTAAATCAATATTATAAATATTAATTAAATAATTTCAATATATTTATTTAGTCTGCACATTGAATTCCTCTATTTATTGTGTAAAACTTTAAAATGCTTTATTAGATATGACTTATAATCTTAAGAATGTCTGCTAGATAAAGAAAAACAAAGATAAGAATAAAATAATGATAATTGGTTTCTATCTTAAATGAAAAATAATATAAAATAAACAAAAAAATTTATAATGAAGAATTCAAAAAGATTATTCATTTATCAGCAATTTCAGCCTGAAACTTCTGTGAAGAAGTAAAAGAATAAAATATCTGTATTAAAAAATTAGAGAATAAAGGTTTTGATACTGTCATATTTGTGTTTCTCAATTGTTTATGAAGGTTTATTTGATCATTATTATAGAGTGATATCTACCTTTTGTATTATTTCCTTAAAGTATTAAAGTAGAATTGAATAAATAGGAATTATAACAAATCTTAAATGAAAACGCAAAGACAAAACAAGAATAGAACGTAATTAACTAAACCCTTTAAACAATATGATATTGCTGCTTTAATGTCTATTATAGGGTTTTCTTGTGATTTAGGTGATGCAACTATAATAAATAAATACGGGTTAATTGAATTTTATATTTTTCTTTTTGATTTTCCAATTGCTTTAAACAGCACTTAGAGAAAATCAAAAAAAATTGTAAATATATGAAAATCTGTAAAAAAATAGTAATTTCTTATTTTTTCTTAATGTTTACTATCCTATATTGTTTTATTGCTACAATTTAATTACTTAAAATATTGTTAATTTTATTTTTATTAATTAATTAAAATCTTTCTATTGATGTTTTTTATTATTTAACATGAAATCTAAAGTTGTAATATTATGCACTTTTATATCTGCTTTTGGTTTATATTCAGATATCATATTTTATAGTGGATAAGAAAAGGTAAAGAAGATTTGTTTAAAGTTACATCTAATTAATTAAGATAGTATAACTAGAATATGTTCTTTTAAGCAAACATTTATTATCATCTGAGGTATAGGTTGATAATTGGAAATTACAAATTGCGGAAACTATATCAATCAAATCAGAGTGAATTAAATCTCTACAAGTACTTGTAGTAGTATCCAAGTACAAAGACCTGTTTAAGTTATAATTCCAGAATTCACAATAAATCCTTTATTTATCTAACATTCAGATTCTGATTAGTATGATGAACATATACCTAAATCAATAAAATCAGTTGTTCTATCAGTTGCTTATTATTTGTATGCAATTAAGAAAAAAAAATTTCTTTGGAACATATATTAATTTTTAAGAAAATCCTGTAATTAATGTACTTTTGCTTAAAAGGTTATGATTCTTTTTTTTGTAAGGATTTAATAATGGATTTATAATTTTTTCAATTTTGGTTAGAGTGAGTTTGCCAGAAGATTAGAAGTTAAATATTTTATTATTTTAAGATGATAAATCTCATATTTTCTACAATGTCATATCTTTAATGGAGAAGACATTGAATAGTGATGTTTAATGACTTTAAAATTAATCTATTTTTTATGCACAATTCTCATATTTAGAAATCAATCTTTAATCCAAAAAAATATCAATTTTTTAAATTATATCTTCTTTATCTAACTATGTAATATATGAAAGTTGCGCTTGATGGATATAATTTAGTTTATAGAAAAATAATTACTAAATAGGAAGATCAATAATCCTAAGAAAGTGTTGTAGTTTTTGGAATGTGGTCTAAATATAATCCTTTAAATTTTTTAAGTATACAAAAAGAAATTGGATAATTTGAAAGCAACTGTTATTAGTTAGTCAATATGGTAGATTAAGCTACAAAAAGTTTAAATTTTATTTACTATGATTGTTTAAATTATCCTTCAAAATAGATAGTGAAGTCAATAATGTTTATAAGTGAATAAGATTAATCATTTCAATTCGATAAATATATAGATCCTTTTGAATATGAAAACATTTGGTATCATTTTTAGTTAATATCATGGCCATTATTAAAAAAATTAGAATTGATTATCATGTAATAAGATAAAACTANTATCAATCAAATCAGAGTGAATTAAATCTCTACAAGTACTTGTAGTAGTATCCAAGTACAAAGACCTGTTTAAGTTATAATTCCAGAATTCACAATAAATCCTTTATTTATCTAACATTCAGATTCTGATTAGTATGATGAACATATACCTAAATCAATAAAATCAGTTGTTCTATCAGTTGCTTATTATTTGTATGCAATTAAGAAAAAAAAATTTCTTTGGAACATATATTAATTTTTAAGAAAATCCTGTAATTAATGTACTTTTGCTTAAAAGGTTATGATTCTTTTTTTTGTAAGGATTTAATAATGGATTTATAATTTTTTCAATTTTGGTTAGAGTGAGTTTGCCAGAAGATTAGAAGTTAAATATTTTATTATTTTAAGATGATAAATCTCATATTTTCTACAATGTCATATCTTTAATGGAGAAGACATTGAATAGTGATGTTTAATGACTTTAAAATTAATCTATTTTTTATGCACAATTCTCATATTTAGAAATCAATCTTTAATCCAAAAAAATATCAATTTTTTAAATTATATCTTCTTTATCTAACTATGTAATATATGAAAGTTGCGCTTGATGGATATAATTTAGTTTATAGAAAAATAATTACTAAATAGGAAGATCAATAATCCTAAGAAAGTGTTGTAGTTTTTGGAATGTGGTCTAAATATAATCCTTTAAATTTTTTAAGTATACAAAAAGAAATTGGATAATTTGAAAGCAACTGTTATTAGTTAGTCAATATGGTAGATTAAGCTGCAAAAAGTTTAAATTTTATTTACTATGATTGTTTAAATTATCCTTCAAAATAGATAGTGAAGTCAATAATGTTTATAAGTGAATAAGATTAATCATTTCAATTCGATAAATATATAGATCCTTTTGAATATGAAAACATTTGGTATCATTTTTAGTTAATATCATGGCCATTATTAAAAAAATTAGAATTGATTATCATGTAATAAGATAAAACTATATTAAAAGAGATTATAGAAAATATTTCACTTTTCAATGAATAATACCTATTATTTACAGAGGCAGGGGGCTTTTAGGTAATGGAATCCAAACTTAATTTGATTGAATAAGGAACCATTTTTTCTGTCTTTCCTGGATAAATTGTTTCATATGATGTTTTAATTGATATAATTCCTACTACATTTGATTTTGAACAATTTATAATTGAAGAATATTAGAATTTTAATTAATGCATTTGTTAATAAAATGAATAAGTGAAAATGGAAGATTCAGATTTAATTTTTCTTGATGATAAAATTTATGTATCAGAAAATATTAATTATGATTATTATGCTTTAAGTGGATGGATTAAGGTAAAAGTAATTATTTGGACCTCTGATGAATTTTCTTATCAATTTATTAAAATGAGTGCAAATATAGGAAAACAACAGTTATTAAATGACAACTTATCAACATTTTAATTATTTTATCATATCTCTTCAATTGAAACAAAAATAGTAATAAAAACTTATAGTTATGATTTTCCAATAGTAACAAAAGATTTTTCGGATAGTTCATTTGAAATAGTGAGAGAATTTTTGATTGAAAAAAATATTATAAAATCATGGCATTATTTATTTTGTGAATTATCAGAAAAGAAATTGAATATTAAAATAACTTTTAATAATGAATAGGAAATATAATTTTCTGAGGCTTAAGTTAATGTTAAATAATTTAATAATTGTTAATTCAAATTAAGATATGGTAATATAATGCAAGATACTTAAAATTATTTAAATGTAGCATTAAAACAATTATATTATATAAATTGTAAAGAAGATGATAGGATTAAAAAATGTCATTATAGTTGTTTAGATTGTGATGGTCCTTATATATAAAATTGTTTATCTTGTTCTGTTGAATCATAGAGAATTTTTATTCCATAATTTCAACATTGTATTTGTCCCTAATCCATGATAGATGATGGTAATACATGTGTGGATAATGAAAATTCAAATCTGTAGATTATAGAAAATAACTATGTTTATTTAAAGTGAAATATAGGTTATTTTGAATTTGATGGAGAATGCATAAGATGGTATATTCTTAATTAATAATTTCTAGTCCTTCAAGAATAAAAGATAATTTAATAACTTGTTTTGAATGTTTTTCAAACCAGAATTGGAGTGCAAATCCTATTTGTTACAATTCTTATTATACTCCTCTTTCTTTTTATATTTATTATACTTTCATTGTTGACTTTGGTACATATATTTATGATGGATCTGATTTAATATGCTGTGATTTTTGTTAAGCTACTAGTGACTCAAAGTATGAATTGTAAAATCAACAGAATCTTTATGAATTTTTTTTAGTTAAGTCTGAAAGATTCTTGTCATTCTGTTTTAATAAATAAGATATTGATGAAGCTTGTAATCGTTGTAGTTTGGAATATTGCCTTCAATGTAATATTGGCATAGATAAAATACTTTGTTCAAAATGTATATCAAACTTTGAAGCAATTAATGGATAATGTATTCTATAGACCTAATCATTTTCTCTTGAATCATGTAAACCACCATACTATGCATCAATCACAAATTAGTGTAATTTATGTCCTATAATTAATTGTATATATTGTTTTGAATATGTTAATTATCTCTATTATAATACTTTTGAATATTTAGATATTTTAATTTATTAACATATGAAGGAGTAATAAATTAGAATTGGTTGTGCTTATTGTTAAAATGGTTATATATTTGATTTTACATTGGGATTATGCATAAAGTAGGCTCCAAAAATTGAACATTGTTTAACATCATATGTATTTTAGTTTAAAGAAAAATATCTTGTGTCAACTTTGGAGAATTTTCAAGTATCTAGCGTAATAAACAAATGCGAGAACTATATTTTAAATTGCCTCTTATGTGCAATAGATTATAAAAACACAATTTTTTGTATTGAGTGTAAAGATGGACTTATATTTTAGGAAGGATAATGTTATATGCAGGAAGAAATTCGATCAAATTATGAAATTATAATTTAGAATGAAAAAAATAAAGCGTTTATATTAATTTATGGAGAAATATAACAAATGTAAGGTGAAGATTTACATTGAATTTTCAAATGTGGTTAATCTTGTTTAAACTGTAACACATCTGAAAAGTAATATTTTTGTGAATAATGTAAATTGAACTATTTTAATGATTAAATAAGAATTAAATATGGATTTTATTGTCCTGAATGCCTCAATTTTGCTAAGTTTGTAGAGAACGTAGCATAGTAAACATACAAGTAATATACATTTTAAATATTTATTAGACTCTTAATCCTTTATTCTTAATTAATTAAGAAAATGTTATATTTACATAAGAATGTCTTATACCTAAATTCGATCCTTTTATTTTTTATGATCCTTCTCTTAAAACAACTTCTTATTGTTTTGATGGTAATTGCCAAAATGGATTGTAATTAGAATATTGGTAAAACAATTGTTTTTTGGATAGGTTTCCAACAAATCTCATAGATTTTGATATAAATACGTTGTATTGTAATTAAATTGGCTTAAGAACTTTTACTTTTAACATAATCTTTGATATAAATAGTGAATTTTGTTATTATAATAAACCATTAATAACAATGGCAACATTAAAAGAGAAGGTTTTCACATTAAAAACTTCAAATTTAAAAATCACATCATTTAATTAGTTTACTTTTATTGCTGTAAATATGATGTAATTTTATTATTATGATACTATCTAAATGATTAATACAGAATTTATTTTTGAGAAAAACCTATCAAATTATTTGTTATTTTCAAATCCATATAATCCTATAGATGTAACATTAATCAATTTTACAATAAAAAACAGCATAATAATGGATATAAACTCTTTATTTTATGCTAAATAATTTGGTACAATCAATCTATAAAATTTTTCAATTATCAATACTACTATTAGAAATTCTTCACTATTTAATTTATTATAACTTCCTTGCTTATATATAATTGCACATTTATAGATTCCCAATTATTTCTTTTTTCTAAAAGTTTATAAAGAATATCTATTGAAAATTTAACATTAGATTAATGCACATTTTAAAATGCTTCATTTTTTACTTTATTTATTAATTACATGTAGGAATCAATATTACAAATAAAAAATTTATTATTCTAAAGAAATCATTTTGAGAATTCCAATTTTTTATTTTGTTAATAATTAATAAAAATAGATTTAATAGATATTATTTTAACTTCTAATCATTTTGATAATTCAATAATATTTGGATTTAGTTATACCTTATATGCTAGAAATATAAAAATTATAGATAATTTATTTATTGAATCCTCATTTCTATTAACAATATAAGTTACTAATGACAAATTAACTTAATGTTCTATTTATGAATTGTAAGTATAGAAAAATGTGCTTCAAAATTCTAAACTATTCAACATATTTTCAAATTCTTATTCAAATAATTTGTTACTTTCTATTGCAAAAAATAGAATAAAATAATAGATCAATTACAACTAATCAATTAAGTTAAATATTTAATATCAATAGCTAAAAGTTAGATTTAAATAATTTTATTGTTTATAATAATCAAGAAATATTGTTGTTTTATATTTATGATAATGAAGATATTAAACTGACAAATTTATTTTTTGAAAATTAATTAGTTTAATAGAAGATTTTCCTTTCCAAGAATTGTTTTTTAAAATCTAATCTCTAAAACTAACTGTTATTAATTATAGGTTTTGAAAGAATTTAAATAGAGAATTGGAATATTATAAATTAATCCAGTATTGATGAATCATTAATAGAAATTCTTTCTAGTAAATCTAAACAACAATTTGGATTAATAAATATAAAAAATGTTAAATTTTATGGAAATCTCTTACAATAATTAAATTAAGTTTAATCTTTTTCATTATTATCTATTGTTTCAGACAGATAGATTGATGTTGTGATAGAAGATTTAATATATTAGAATAATTTCATGCATGNTGATACTATCTAAATGATTAATACAGAATTTATTTTTGAGAAAAACCTATCAAATTATTTGTTATTTTCAAATCCATATAATCCTATAGATGTAACATTAATCAATTTTACAATAAAAAACAGCATAATAATGGATATAAACTCTTTATTTTATGCTAAATAATTTGGTACAATCAATCTATAAAATTTTTCAATTATCAATACTACTATTAGAAATTCTTCACTATTTAATTTATTATAACTTCCTTGCTTATATATAATTGCACATTTATAGATTCCCAATTATTTCTTTTTTCTAAAAGTTTATAAAGAATATCTATTGAAAATTTAACATTAGATTAATGCACATTTTAAAATGCTTCATTTTTTACTTTATTTATTAATTACATGTAGGAATCAATATTACAAATAAAAAATTTATTATTCTAAAGAAATCATTTTGAGAATTCCAATTTTTTATTTTGTTAATAATTAATAAAAATAGATTTAATAGATATTATTTTAACTTCTAATCATTTTGATAATTCAATAATATTTGGATTTAGTTATACCTTATATGCTAGAAATATAAAAATTATAGATAATTTATTTATTGAATCCTCATTTCTATTAACAATATAAGTTACTAATGACAAATTAACTTAATGTTCTATTTATGAATTGTAAGTATAGAAAAATGTGCTTCAAAATTCTAAACTATTCAACATATTTTCAAATTCTTATTCAAATAATTTGTTACTTTCTATTGCAAAAAATAGAATAAAATAATAGATCAATTACAACTAATCAATTAAGTTAAATATTTAATATCAATAGCTAAAAGTTAGATTTAAATAATTTTATTGTTTATAATAATCAAGAAATATTGTTGTTTTATATTTATGATAATGAAGATATTAAACTGACAAATTTATTTTTTGAAAATTAATTAGTTTAATAGAAGATTTTCCTTTCCAAGAATTGTTTTTTAAAATCTAATCTCTAAAACTAACTGTTATTAATTATAGGTTTTGAAAGAATTTAAATAGAGAATTGGAATATTATAAATTAATCCAGTATTGATGAATCATTAATAGAAATTCTTTCTAGTAAATCTAAACAACAATTTGGATTAATAAATATAAAAAATGTTAAATTTTATGGAAATCTCTTACAATAATTAAATTAAGTTTAATCTTTTTCATTATTATCTATTGTTTCAGACAGATAGATTGATGTTGTGATAGAAGATTTAATATATTAGAATAATTTCATGCATGTATATTCTGAAAGTTCCTTAAAATAATCAGCTATTTTATTATACATTTCTTCAACACCTAGTAATATATTTGTTAATAATTTGAATTGTGTTTACAATTCTATGACTAATTCATCTAATTCGTTTATAATGATTAGATCTAAAATTTTAAAATTTAGCAATTTACAAATTAAAAATCATAACATATTGCCATATAATGTATGGAAAGATTATTATCCAATCAAAATAGATAATGTGCATGATTAAGAAGAAATTAATCTCTTTATAATGTAAATATACCATATTAAATCAATTGGAGGAGTAGCATTCATTGAAGCAAGTTCATTTTCATGTTAAAATTCTACTTTCCAAGATATATTAGCATGAGGAAGTTCTATATTTGATATTAATACATTAAATGCAGGAATTATAACAATTGAAAACTTTTCTGTAAATTCAACAAGATACAGTTTGGAATAAACTGGAGGTTCAGGATGCTTAACTATAAAGTCTTAGAATAGTTTATTAAAACTTTCAATATTATCTGCATAATTTACAAATGTTATTAATAAAATGTCTACCTCTATTCTCACATTATAACCATCATTACTTAAAAATGATATCATTATCTAAGATGTTTAGATTCTTAACTGCATTTCATTAATCAAATAAATAGTTTACATTTAATTTATTAACTAAATTATTGCCTAGAATTAAATATCCTTGATAAATATAAAGATTATCTAAAATTAATTAGAATGGAAAACATATTTTTAAATTATTGGATTATTAACATCATCTGAGATTTTATTAATTACAAGTGATCAAAATTCACTGATTTATTTAGAAAATTGTGATATTTACATACAAGATTTCATTATTGAAGGAATGTTTATCACTCCATTTCTGAATTTAATTAATGTACAAAATTTAAATGTTATTAATTTAAATATCTAAAATATTTCAAATGTAAAAACATAAAACCTTATTCAAATAACTCAAACGATTTAAAGAAAATCTAAAATCTATTTAAAGTAGTTTAATATTAGAAAAGGTCATTTGTTTAATACAAATCAATATTCTTCTGAATAACCTACTTAATTTTAAACTGATTATTACATACTTGGATGTTCAATTATGAATAATTCTTATAATATTGAATCACTAAACAATTATTTTTCCAAAAATCTTATTTAATTATAATAATCAAATTAATAACATAATGCAATCATACAAATAATAAGTAAAACTAATTTAAGTACAATTTTTTTAGAAAAGATAAATATAGAGAATAATATTTATTAAACAAGTTTATATGGAATTATTTATTTTGATATTGCTTTATTTAAACAATNCATATAATGTATGGAAAGATTATTATCCAATCAAAATAGATAATGTGCATGATTAAGAAGAAATTAATCTCTTTATAATGTAAATATACCATATTAAATCAATTGGAGGAGTAGCATTCATTGAAGCAAGTTCATTTTCATGTTAAAATTCTACTTTCCAAGATATATTAGCATGAGGAAGTTCTATATTTGATATTAATACATTAAATGCAGGAATTATAACAATTGAAAACTTTTCTGTAAATTCAACAAGATACAGTTTGGAATAAACTGGAGGTTCAGGATGCTTAACTATAAAGTCTTAGAATAGTTTATTAAAACTTTCAATATTATCTGCATAATTTACAAATGTTATTAATAAAATGTCTACCTCTATTCTCACATTATAACCATCATTACTTAAAAATGATATCATTATCTAAGATGTTTAGATTCTTAACTGCATTTCATTAATCAAATAAATAGTTTACATTTAATTTATTAACTAAATTATTGCCTAGAATTAAATATCCTTGATAAATATAAAGATTATCTAAAATTAATTAGAATGGAAAACATATTTTTAAATTATTGGATTATTAACATCATCTGAGATTTTATTAATTACAAGTGATCAAAATTCACTGATTTATTTAGAAAATTGTGATATTTACATACAAGATTTCATTATTGAAGGAATGTTTATCACTCCATTTCTGAATTTAATTAATGTACAAAATTTAAATGTTATTAATTTAAATATCTAAAATATTTCAAATGTAAAAACATAAAACCTTATTCAAATAACTCAAACGATTTAAAGAAAATCTAAAATCTATTTAAAGTAGTTTAATATTAGAAAAGGTCATTTGTTTAATACAAATCAATATTCTTCTGAATAACCTACTTAATTTTAAACTGATTATTACATACTTGGATGTTCAATTATGAATAATTCTTATAATATTGAATCACTAAACAATTATTTTTCCAAAAATCTTATTTAATTATAATAATCAAATTAATAACATAATGCAATCATACAAATAATAAGTAAAACTAATTTAAGTACAATTTTTTTAGAAAAGATAAATATAGAGAATAATATTTATTAAACAAGTTTATATGGAATTATTTATTTTGATATTGCTTTATTTAAACAATTAATAATTTCTAAATTTAATTGTATTAACAATTTTATAAATGAATATGGTTGTTTACATTTTGTAGGAAATAATTCAGTTGAATCTAAAATTTAAGTAATAGATTCAAATTTTATCAATAATAATGGAACCAAAGGAGTTGCAATTAAAGTCACTGATATAGAACTAGATATAAAGAATTGCAAAATTAAATCTAATTTTGCAAGCACTTAAGGTTTATATTTATAAATTACCTCTGATTTATTTAAAATACAATAAACATAAATTTTAAATAATACAGCATATTAGGAGGAGGAATATATTTCGATAGAGATCACAATTTAAACCAAAAGAACTTTAATAATTCATTTTTATTGTTTAACTAAGCTACTACATATGGAAACAATCTTGTTGAAAGTCCTACCCATTTCACACTCTTTATAAATTCTAAAGAAATGCATGATGAAAATTTAATCATAAATAACTCATCTACTAGCATTCTCAAAATTAAACCATACAAAACAATTGAATAAGGAAGATAAATTTATACAAAGTAACTCATTCTTCCAAGTAATTAAGAAATTAATATCTTTTAATTATTTAATACAAAAGGATTCTTCTATCAATCTTATATTTAAAATATGAGTTTATATTTTAAAAATAGTAAAGGAGAAATACTATATAAATAACTTAATTCGACATGCAATGTATCTAGTGTTATTATATAAAATAATGGTACAGAAATAAGAGGATAAAGATAGAATAGTACTTTATTATATTCATCCATTAACAATAACTTTGAATTAGGTGTATTAGCTTTTAACCTTGATCCATATGAATCTGAATATAACTACTTAAAAATTCAAGCTACGTGCAAAACTTAATATTCATAAAAAATATTTAATTACATTATAAATTCAAGAAGTCTTAAATGTTAATTAGGAGAATTTTATATTGACAATGGATGTTAAATTTGTGTTTGGAATTAAGGTTTTTATAGTGTGACATACAATTCAATAAAATGCTCAATTTATGATAAATAAAATTCTAAAGTATAACTTCTAATATGATTAATTTGTATGAGGGTTATTGGAGACCTAACTATCTATCAGATTATACAGAATTATGTTATAAAAGTCCAAAATATTGTAAGGGAGGATGGGAAGTAGGAGATCATATTTGTAGTATGGGACGTAAAGGAGCATTATGTGAAATGTGTAATATATATAATAAGAGAGGAGATGGAAGATTTTTTAAAAATTAGTAAGATTTGACATGTTTATCATGTTCATAAAATGATAACATTATTATTCCATTTTTATTTGCATTATTTCAGTATTTAATATTTTGAATATATAGGGCATTATTATCAATTTTATTATCCTTGAAAAGTATTAGGAGATCAAATTAATTATTTACTTAACTAAGGATATTTGAAAAGTTTAGCAAAATAATATTTAAATTAAATCAAGGTAATAATATAATTTATATTATTAGATCATGAAGCAATTTTAGTAAAAATGCTACTTAATTATTTATGGATATTTTCTATTATTTTTACTTTCAATATAAGTTTTTCATTCTCTTTTATATTTATTGAATAATCTAGCAATAGTTTTTACTTTATGGTAAATAATTTGGATTGTTATTTGTCAAATATTTAGACAGAATTGATTTATATGAAGATTATTTTTATCTTAATATTGATGTTACTATAATTTAATATTATATTAGCATTATCATTTATTTATCATACAATAATTAAAGCTTAAATGGATAGCAGCTTATTATCAAATACCTTGCTTTGTTTATATATTTTTAATTATGGAGGATTGATAAAAATGTATCATTTTATACTTTAATTAGATTCTGCTCTTCAATATCTTCAAGATAAATATCAAATATTAATTACATATAAGGAGATGTATCTTTATAATATGATACTAAGACTCATTAGTAGTGGGTTTATTTAATAATAATACCATTATTATTAGTTTTTGGTTGCATCATCCCATTTTCTTTATTTTTGTTAACTTATTTAAAAAAGGATATCCTAAATAAAATTAAATTAAGAAAACATATATGCTATTTATTTAATGAATACAGTGATAATAATTATTATTGGGAATAGATTAAATTGTTACAAAAAGCTATTATAATTTTAATCACAACTTATTTTGAAAATAGCATTCTCTTAAAGACATCATTATTAGGACTTTGCTTACTTATTTATTAAACTATTGCTGTGAAAAATAAACCTTATATTATATCAAAATTTAATAATTTAGATTTATAATCAGGATAAATTTGTTCGATAACAATATTTCTTGCAGCAACTAAATATGAGAGTTAAAACTTAAATAATCAGTTTATGTCTACATTTTTATAAATAATTTTACTTATTTTAATGATACGATTATGCTATCCTTTCATATATAATATATTTTCTGTTTATTACAAAAAATATAGCTATTTCATTTTGACTAAAATTCATTCATTAACAAAAAGTTTAAAAATAAATAATAAATTTAATTAACACTTTGAAGATTATTTAGTTAAAGAAAATGAGAGATAAATAAAGTTGAAAATAAATTTCCTAAAACTTAAAGAATATTCACTTCATAAATATAAAAATCAGAAAAAATTTATTAAGTTTATATTTATTAAATATTTTAGCCTTGCTTCTAAAAAGAGTCCTCTTAAATCAAAAACAAATAGTGGATCATAATTGATAAAATTATCAAATGATTGATATTTATTTTTGATTGAAATTATTCATTATAAAATAAATAATAATTATAAATGTCTTAATACATTTATATCTTTTGTAACAATTCTAAATTTACATAAACCAACATAAATACAATTAAAAAATCTTCATTTAATTTTTTTCATAAATTTGAATAACTTTTTTTTGCATTCAAACAATCATAATTTTTCTTGAAATTAAATAAGGGAGCCTAAAGAATAGTTAGTTAAAAGAAATATATTTGAACATTAATTTCAATTTCTAAAATACTTTTAATATAAATAAGTATATTATCTTTTTGGAAAATCATCCATGTTATAGATAATTTAAGAATAAAATAAACATTATTATATACCGTTTCTTATCATTTTGTAAAAAATCCTTCAGGTCATTTTTAAAAAGTTCATTGAATGAAAAAATCCACAAGGTTGATAAAGAAATTAGGATATTTGAATTTTTTCTAAAATTTTTGGGATTTATTATCATTGTATTTAACTTTAAACTGAAACCGAACTCTCACTCCTAATTCTGTATGGTGTTTATTGCCATCATTTATGAAATTATAGAAAAAAAAAAGAGGATACATATAGTTTCCTAAGAGTTACAAAAGGATATTTTATAAAAATATTACCTAAGCTATTTTGTTATTAAAATTTTCCAAAACAAAATATAAAAATTATTAATAAAGTTATTATTTGATAAAATTTATATTTAAATAAAAGGGTTTGATTTTCAAATTATTCATTTTTTCTTAATTACAATATCATCTAGAATCAAAATAATTCATATTCTTGTAGGTAAAATTTTAAAATAAAATAAGTTAATAATTCTATTATTATTTAATTAGAAAAAAAAAGAAAATGTAACATTTTTTTTTTTTAAATATCTATGATTCTTAATTTTTCTTGTAACCTTTTTATAAAAGATGGAATTATATTCAACTTATCTGAAAATTAAATTAGATTTATAATAATCATAAAG
>CAJJDN010000305.1:4279-15139 GCA_905182985.1 Paramecium sonneborni | reverse complement strand
TAATTTATAAATATAAAGGAAGAAAATTAATTAAAATGTGATAATTGTAATAATAATAATTCTTCAATTAATTAATAAATAATTCCTTAGATCAACTTGATTCCAACTACATAAATAAACCCATTTAGTTTTAATCCTTAATTCCTTTCATAATAACAGAATGGTTTTGCTTGTCAATAAAATAATATGCCAACCATACCAGATAATTTCATAACATTATAATATAAATAACCTAAATTTGACAGAATTCAAATGTCGTATCCATAAAATTAGTTTCCAAGAATCAATTTTGTAAATCCTTATTTAGGAATTCTATAACAATAATAATTGCTGAATTTATAAATTCCAATATAATCTCAATTTACAGGTCTAATTGACCCAATTAATTAATTGACGGAATTATATAAAACTTACAGTAATCAGATGTTGTCAAAAAATTTGTAACCATGAGGTTGAAATGAGAATGTAAACAATATATATTTCATTTTTTATTTAAATTTAACCTTAATTTCTTTCTTAGAAAGAGTTTAAGACTCTTACTAGTTGAAACATCATCTTCTTCAGATTATTATTCTATTTACGATCTTATTGTTGTAATTAATTTTATTAGATTTTCTTTAAGATCTTAATCATTTTTCGAATATATTAAATTGTAGACTGAAGTGTCATTTTATATTATTAAGTCTAAAAATATTATAAATAGTTTAACCTTTAATATGAGATTTTTCACTTTAACTTATGTATTCATGTTTCTAAAATTCTTGAATAAGATAAAATGCCTTTGCATAAGGAGAGTCTAAGAATGATAATTTTGCCATTAAATAAAAAATATAATAAGTAATTTTTTATATCAAAGTTGCCATTTAAATGATAATTAAATTTGTAAAACTGTTATTTAGAAATCAAATGGAAAATTCTTAATCATAAATTTTCATATATGAATTTATTAACTGTTTAAAGAGATATATATATAAAAACTGATTTAAGAAGAATGTGTTTGTCAAATTAAAATTTTTAAATAGTTCAAATAGATGTTTTAAATAAAAATTATAAAATTAATATATGGGGAAAAAAGAGAATTATAGAAGAAAATTAAAATGAAGAGCCAGAAGAACTCTAAGAGGTGAAAGTGAAAGCAGAAAATAAAAAATAAAAGAAGATTGCTAAATATTAGAATAAAATAAGCAAAGATGTTGATTTCATTTCATTTTTAAAAGAGGATATTAGATTCTTAATTCAACATAGAAATCAAGAGAATGAATAAAAGTAATAAAAGGCAGAAGAAGTTTATTCTAAAATTGAAGGCATTTTATATTAGATTGCCTAAACTAAAATTGGAGGTAGAACAATTTAATTAGTAATTAAATGTGCAGATCAAAATGTAAGAAAATAAATATTTTCAAAATTATTGAATGATAAACAATTTGGAGAACTATTATAATCTAAATATGGACATTATATTGGAATAACAATGGTTAGAAATATACTTCCTGAATTTAGAAATTAATTTTTTGAAATTTTATTCAAAAATGTTAATCATTATGTAGCATAAGGAGATGCAATTATTGTTTTAGATAGATTTCTAACAAGAGAAGCTACTACTCAATAAATAAATAAAGTTAAAGAACTTTTTTATAATCATAGTGAAAAAATTGATAATTTAGCTATGAAAATTATTGAAAAAGGAATTCATAATCATTTATTAAGTTTACAAATTTTAAAAGTGGCATTACCTAAATTAGTACCTGAAGAGAGATAAAAAGTTATTGAATATTTTTAATAATTAGAAAATCTTGATTATCTTAGACATAAAGATGGCATTTCAGTATTTATTAAGATTATAATTTTAGATCTTTTGTGCAATTTTAAATGTTACTGATGAAAAAGAAAGAAAAAACTTTTTAAAGAACATATAGACTTATATGTACTAATCTTAAGAACATTTACATAGAAATTCTTAATTTTATTTATCTTTATAAAAAGTCACATTTACTTATGATGATACTAAATAAGTTAAAAGACATATTACCTGAATGGTTAAATTCTATTCACGTCTTTAAAATAATCTAATCTATTTATTAACCTAAACTTAGAGATGATATAAAATTTGATAATATTGGTTTACTAAATACAATTAGTTTAAAAGATGATGAAATAAGAATTAAAGAACTTTAAGATTATTGTTTTAAATCAATCTTAAATTCTTTATCATAAAGTGAAACTAATATATTAATTGAAAGTTATCAATTAATTCCTTTGTTACTTTATTTAATATATAATTAAGTATTCTTAAATTAATGCTTTGGATTTTATTTAAACTTAAATTTAATAATTACTTTATTTTAAGGTTGACACTATTTTCAGCAGAGAAGTTGAATAGAATGGAAATTATTGGATATTGACACAACCTGAAGCATAAAGAATTGCAAAATGCTTAATTTAATAATAATAAATAGCTGTAATAATAAAATTAATTAATTTAGGAAAATTAATTCAAAGAACTTATTGATAATTATTGTTAAAAAATAAAAGGTCTTTTGATATCAAATTTGAAAGTTACTCTTATCTGTAAAGCAATCTATTTATTATTGGCTTTAATAGAAAATACAAATTTAAAAGAATAAGTTCTCTAAGATATAAAGAAAAATAAAAAGTGGATAGATAAGTTGGAGAAAACATAATCTCTCCAAATATTGTATAAATATATATGATTTTGTATATTAATAAATATCATTAAATAATTTTGGTTCTCTCTTATTATTTTTGAATCTAACAAGATAAATTAAATTTAATGTTTAATCAAAAGCATTATAAATTATAATTTAAAACAAACTTGATAAATTATTAGACTCTAAGATAAGATCTACTTTATTGTTAAAGGAAATTATATTGATCAATGTAAATTCAAAACTTATAACTAATCATAATTATTAGATTTTTATCAAATTTCCCTAAATATTTAGACTTGTATATCCTGTTATTAAACTATCAAATCTAATTTTAAATTATTTGATTACCATATGAAAATAAGATCTATTTTTGATAAAAACAAATAAATTTAATAATTGATTTTAGCAATTGTAATACATATTTTTAATAAATTATTATATAGTTACCAAGAATAATTTAAATGGTGCTTTATCTAAAGATGATAGAATAAAACTAATATAAAAAACAAGAATTTCCAGAATCCTAATATATAAATATAGTAGATATATAGATGAAAGAATTTTGATAAGTTAAGCTTGTTTATATTCTAATATAAAGTGGGTAAACACGAATATGTAAATAAAACCAATAAAAGCTTATAACAGAATATCTTATTGAAGAGCTAGATATTTATAAAAGGGTTTTATTAATATCGATCTTCTAATCTTATTAAAGATAAAAAAAAAATCTATTATTTTTTGATAGAATAAATATTTATAAAAAATAAAAGTAATAAGTTTTCAATTAAGTCAAATCATGTTTAATTAAATTTTTACTTGTACTCTATCAATTTCAATTTGTTTAGATTTAAAATAGATTTATTATGATAGTTAATTAATTTGCGATTAAGCCTAAAGTTGTTTTCTTAAAAGGAAAGTTGATTATAATCTAAGATTTAATTATATCAAATTACTTTGAGCTCTAATAAATATTTAATAAGGATTGTTAAATTTTTGGATATATTATTCACTTCTAAATCAAATATTAATTTATGTACAAACTTACCAAATCTGAATCAAATTAGTTGTACTTAATAAATTATTAATTAAAAATCTATTAGAAATAAAGAATAGATTTATTTTTAATCAATGTATTTAATTTATATATAGGATAAAAGAGAATCAGAATTTAAATTTAAATTCGAATATTTAATTACAAAAATAATTGATAATTAGAGATATATTTAAAAATAGAAAATAACGTATATTAGATATTAGAAATAAGTAAAGGTGTAAAGGATTGATTAGATGATATACAAATGCCCATATTTTTAATCGTTAGTAATATTAATAAAAATGAATTGCGCTGTTTGAGAGGAAAGATAAAGGATGTCAATAAATGGAATGTTAATAATGTAAATTGAAATATCATCGATTCTGTTATGGATACAATAATTTCGATGGAGTTTGTGATCCTTGCTAAGACATAGCAAAGAAACCATTATGTTGTATCTGTGGATAAAAAGGTTTACTAAAACGACTTTCAGATTAGAGTGGAGTATATGTACATGTATCATGTGCTATTTTTGCACCTTGCAGAATAAGTAGAAAAAGCATAAGAAGATATTGAAACAGAATAGTGGATATTCCATTTAAAGTTTTAAGCAAATAATTAAGATCCAAATCAATTAGATGTTGAGTCATGTGAGATTAAATGCGAATTAAAAGAGATTTAAGACGCATTTTATACTGCAATAGGTAAATTCTAAGATAAATAAAAGAAAAGAGGAAATCAGACACAATAATATAAGGAACATGTAAAAAACACAATAAATTGTATCTTTGATAATTATTCTTTACCTTAATGTAATTAACAATGGTCATGTCAAAACAAGATAGAAAGTTATTGTTAAGTACATATGGAAAGTCATAGATTATTTTGTATTTGTCGTAAATTAATGAATAATAAACAAATGGTATAATGTGATCATTGTTATGAATGGTATCATTTGGGATGTATGAAACGTAAGAATGTAAAGGATGATACTTATGTTTGCGAAGCTTGTAAAGGTTGGAGTACAAAAAGAGCAAAAATAGATTTAGATGATCCAAAACTACTTAATTTTGAAGATTTGGTTGTTCCTAAGAGTGTCTATATTTGACATTTGATAGATTTACTCCCTTTGTTTTTATATATTGAGATAATAATGAAGCGATTATCTTCTATCCCTTTAGATGAAAATGATTATAGAAATAGATAAGATATTATTGAAAGAAAAGCTTTTGGAAGAATTGAAGTAAAAAATGCAATCTATTATACCTTCATAATTAGAATAGAGTGAATAATTTACAGAAAAATTAGTTAAATCTTTTAAATTCAAAGGATATTATTTTGAAGTAGGAGATAATAAACTTATAAAATCTATTGTTCTTTCAAGAAAAGATATTAAACCTTAAATATATAAGGGAATTTCTGAAGGTTATTTAATGGAAGATACTTTCAAAATTCTCAATGAAAATATTACAGATAGTCAGAAAATATTTAAATCTCCAAATGATAATTTAGGATAACTTATAAATAGATATAAAGTAGCTTAATAAATAAAAACTAATTTGCGATCTTTGTTTGAAGTTGAAAGAATGTAAATTGAATATCCTGCTATTGATAATTAACTTGATCTTACTGTTTATAAATAAATGATATTAATTAAAAATCAAAAAAATAAACCAAAAAAAAAAAAATTGATAGAATTAAAAAGAATCGCAAATCATAATAATGTTACTTTGGGATGTCTCAAACTAATTGATAAATTATTAGATGAATTGAATTCTTTGGAATAAGAAAATAGTTAGAATGCTTTTAAGAAAATTATTGAATTTCCTGTTAATAGTGATGTTTTAACTAATTAATTATAAATAAGGTTTCTATTGTAATTAGAAGTGTATATAATTAGTTGTAAGAAATACATTAGAAATGTTAAACTTAAAAAAAGTAACTATTTAATTTTGTCATGAAATATTAGATCTAATGTAAAAGTGTTTATTGACCACTACCTTATGTTGAAACTTAAAAGATAAAATACTTGAAAGAGAACTCTACAAAAAGTTAAATGAATCAATAACTTTAGAATAATTAGAAGAAATTGAACATGAATGCTTTTAACTTGGATTTGATATGGATGTTGAATAAAGAAGATAACAATTACTTTAAGCATAAGAGATCATATAAAACATTTAACCAAGTTTAAATGATAATTTGGAAGAATTCAAGAAATTAAAATCTCTCGAATTGGACACATAGATAAAATCAACAGAATAGTAGATTGATTTTGTTAAGTAATTATATTATTTGGTATACAATTAATATGATTAATTACCAAAAATGATATAGAAAGTAAAAGATATCTCAGATTAATAGATTTCAATAATGAATTACTTTACAAAGCTACAATTTCGAAAGTAGTTGACGATGAATTGAAATAAGTAGTATTGAATTTTAGATAAATGAAATGGAGATGTGAATGTTAATAAATATTAGATTAATCAAATGTTACTATAATCTAAGGAGGAAATAGAAAATACAATATTAGTTAAATAATTAATTTGTTGAATGCTGATTCTGATATCTAAGATCCATTTTATTGCTAATAACTATAAAAAATTAAGAAGGAATATGAAAATTGGTTAATCAATTTACAAGAGTTTGAAAACCAATTATCTGGCTAAGTAACTCCTAATTTCATTCAACTTATTAAGTTAATAACTAAGAACCAATATTAAGATAATAATTTATAAACTAAGTTATGGCAATATTATATATAAATGATTTGGATTTAAAAGGCTGAAGAGTTTGTAGAAGCTAAGGCCAATCCTTAGGCTTACAAGACTTTAATTTCCTGTGCAACTTATGCAAATATAGATTCTAAAAATATTCTTTTATTGAAATTGAAGGAACATCTCTTTATAATGGATGATTTAAGTAGAAAACTGAAGGAATATTAAGAATAAAGATTTTTGTGGGTAAAAAGTAAAGAATAGATCAACAATTTATAATCTTATAAATCTTTCTATAAATATTTAGAGAACAAGCCTGATGCAGAATAGATTAATTAAATCTATATTTAGGCAAAAGATTATCCAATATTCAAGGTAAAAGACTTAGACGAAGATTTATAGGATGTAAGATAAGTTTTGTAATAATATAATGATTTGGTTTAGAAACAACCAGATAATAATTTCTACATTTAATAATTATAAAGGATAAGAACATACTAANATCAGCTGCCTATTAACAATTTTTTAATCCTCCAAAATAGGGTTTTTTACATTTAAAACATAAATAATAACAATAGATATGCATTGCATAATCTAAAGGTTTTTAGAAAAATTAATGTGTTGGATCTATTAGTTCTTTGTCTTTCTCTTTTTCTTCAAGTTTTAATCTCTGTAAACACAATTCTTGAACTTCTTTTAATAGTGCTTATCCTTCTTCAATTGATTTTTAGAAATGAGGTACCTTTACATCTAAAAATTTATTGCATAAAGGACATTTCATAAAATTAAAAACTATTCTTGGACCATTCCATTTAGCATATAACTTTTATTTTAAACAATCTTCATGGAATATCTAATTAATTTATTAAATTGTTATTATACATGTCCACATGTTGTCTTAACACATGGTTATGTTTTTAATCCTTCTGTAAAACAAATATTACAATAATCATCTTCATTTTAATCTTAAGCACATTTTTCATTTAAACAAGGTAAACAAGGAGTATTCTTTAATCCTTAACAAAAATGACCACATTTTAATTTATTTGTACATAAATTTTTAGATCTAGTTTAACATTCTTATTATTCACATATTGTTTATAATGCTTCAGGTTGATTTTTTTATATTTTAGTTGGCTAATCACATAATCTGCATTTTACAGCAGCTTTATTTATTTTATATTATTCACAAGTCATATTTGTATGATAAGGCACACTCATACAATTTTTACATTATTCTGTATGACAATTAGAACATTTAAATCTATTCTCAATATAATGTAATAATTATTCTCCTTATACTAATTTCCCATTTTAATCTTAAATTTTCTCATTGATATTTCCTTTCTAAAAAGAGAATCTCTCTTTGCAATTAAAGCATTCAATAATATTTTAAAGTGATAAATTTAGTTTCTCAGTTAATTATTCATATTATTCATTTCCTAAGACCTATTTTATCTCTGCATCAGAAAATCTCTTTCCACAAACACATGTTACATTACTTTTCATAGTCAAAAAATCTTCTTTGCAAATTATTAACATACAAACTTTGCAAATTATATGTGAACAATTTTCTAAATACCAAACTTTATCAAAATCTGAATTTTCTTCAAATTATTTATGACATTTCTCACATTGTACTGTTTATGATGGAATCTTCTATAAAATTGGTTATTATTATTGCTAATCTTTTTTGGTTAAATTGAAATTTACAAATCATTAACATCATATCTAATCTAGATACATATACTTTTGCCTCAGCCCTCATAACTCTAAGTTAATCTATATTAGCATTTTAAATATCCTTTCTCTCAATATACTTCATAAATTCACTGTATGCACTATAAACAGGACAAGAATCGATATGCATTTCCATTTCCTTTTCACTTTTGTAATGACAAGAAAATCCACAAGTACAAACAAAAAAGTCAGGTTCTTCTTATTATTAGAATTATTACATCATTATTATAATTATATTTTTATAGACAAAAACTTATTTATATTATAAATAAACCAGAATATCTAAAAAAAATATTAATTCATGCTGCTTAATTAACAAATTTATTTGGAATTATATCATCTTTGTCTTTTTCATAAACAATATTCAAAACTCCATTTTCAATACCAAAATATTTCCATTTTCTTTCAAAATTTTCAGGAATCCTAAAACTTAGTGTTAATTCTCAATATTTTCTCTCTTATTTCTTAATATGATCACTTTATTCTTCTGGATAAGGTTTTTTTCTATTTCCCTTAACAATTGTAACTACATTTTATCTATACATTTAGATATCTTCTTCTCTAATTCCTGAAACATCCATATAAATAATGTACTTATCATTAGCAATAATATCAGTAGCAGGAGTAAATGAATCAGGTCTTGCTAATATCAAACCAGATTAATCTATATTTGTTTAAGGGATCTTTAACTCTCCATCCTATAAGTCAGCCTCCATTTAAACAATTTTTTTAACAAATGTATTATCAGTGTCTATTAATTTTATATTGACTTCTCTTTAAAATATTGAGTAAGTTTACTAGTTGCGTATAAAAGGATATTTTCACAGACAGAAAACTATCTATTAACAGGAACAAAAACTGCTTTTAACCAATATTTTAATAATGAAAATACCCAAGGATTTCCATCTAAACCTAATATGGCTATCATCACTAACTAAACAAACATGTCTTGTATATTATGTTTTAAACCATAAAACATGTTTTTCTTGCAAAATTCATTTTTCTTGGATTAATTGCAACAACCTTGGTCCTTTAGATTGAACCTCCTGTAGAATAAATTTATGTAACTTAGGTTGTCCAAACATGTTATAAGATTTCAGCAGTTTCAACTTCTTTTAAATTATGAACCACAATTATTTCTCTGAATGTTTTTTGAACTATTTTATATGTATCTAGATAATCTATCTAGATATCTTTAATCAAGAGAAGTGAAATCATTTACAACACAAATGAAATAATCGCTTAATTCAAAAACTAAAATCTATGATGATATGTTCAGTTAATTCTTTTTCAACAATACTCATTGCTGATTAAATTTTAACTGGAGAATCACTTCCAGCAGTATCAATCAAAATTAATTAAGTACCAGAGTCAACATCCACATGTTTAAAAGAAATTCCTTTTATAGTCACTTTTTTTTCCTGATGGTAAATTAGATTAAGTAAGATTATTCAATACAAAGGTTTTACCTTTATCATACAATCCTACAACGTCAACTGCAGCTCCTTCCCATTTGATTTAAGTTTTTTTATCGTTATTTGCTAATCTACCAATTCTTTATTTGCTTAGAATTATTTGCTTATATAGACTGTCCAACCTTGTTATACATTATTTATGAGGTCTATATCAAGAATCCAATCATAAACTTGAGTTTCATCAATTCCTTCTTGTGTATCATATTTAATTGGATCATTAAATATATTATCTTGAATTTTATCATTCAACTTTGATTATACTCAAATCAAATCATCAACATAACTATTCTTCTCAAAATCATAACTTGTAATTATGTTTGATTAAACACTTTTAGTCTCTACATTCATATTATGATTGTTATGATTAACTACATGAATCTTCCAGTTTGACGTAGAGAACGTGTCTATTGAAACTTCTCTGATGTCTCTAAATCTTTTGATATACTATTGATTTGCTTCTATAAACTCGCCTACTCAGTCAGCCTGAAATATATTCAACTACTTACAGTTGCTCTTCCTGATGAACTATTTCATCTAGGATCATCATTTTGTCGTCATTCCTAACACTCATCTCATAGTTAATCATTTCCGTAATCTCATACAATTCATTGATCGTTCGAGCATCTTTAGTCATTTTGTTAAATTATTTCAAAATTTCCTCCTCTTCTTTTTATATGTCCTTTAACATCATTACAAGAACCGCTATTTTCTATCTAATAAAGTTACTGTTACTTATGCCTTATCTGCAATAACTTTTCTAAGTGATACTTCCTGAAACAAAGAAGACATTAGAATAAAAATAATTATTTTTATCAAATCACTATATAAATAATTATACATTCTGAGTAATTCAATATTTAATACTGATATTCTTTAATATTATAATATCTAAGCTTCATTTAAAATCATTCGATATATTTGAATAATATCACTATTTTCTAATTTCTTAATCAAATCTATTGAATACTCTTTCTATTGAAATTATAAAATATTATAAAGAATATTGCTGTATTGATAATTACTAATAACTTATTTATTAACTCAATTAACAATTTTATACATTAACATAACTTTTAAATGTTTAGGAAAATTTTTTTTCAGTATTATAATTTGTAAGTTAATTTCAGTTTATGATTTAATAAATCTAATTTGAAAAATATAATAAATGAAATTTTATAGCTAAATGAATAAAATCTAAGTTAAAATTAATTTTTTATATTTAT
>CAJJDN010000303.1:5609-29304 GCA_905182985.1 Paramecium sonneborni | reverse complement strand
GAAACAATTTATATAAACTTCCTCTGCAATTTGAATATTTTATCTTTCATCTAAAAAAACAATAATATTTGCAACCTTCTCTTTAATTTCATTAATAATGACAGTTTTCCTTAAAAATTTAAAGAATTATTATTTGCTAATATTGATGAACTATTTTATATCATAATTTTTATTTGATATTTCTGCAAATTAATGCGATTTTATTATAAATTCTTTAAAAGCTAATTTTCTATTAATTATTAATAATTCTTTTATTTATTACATTGAATAGTTAAATGAATTTATATTTTTACTTTTCATAAGGCATGATTGGAAATATTAGGATTTATAGCTTCTTTATTAAGTAGAATATGGTCAGTTCAAGATTTAATCAATTTAACAAAAATTGTTCTTCTAAATGTCTTAATTTCATTAGTTAAATAAAGAAAAAATGATATGGCATTCTTTTTATATTAAACAAAAATCGCATAGAAAATTTGCTTAATAGATTTATCATTGTTTCTTCTAAATTTTTCCTACATTTAGTAAATTTGTTACAAAAATGATAAAAGTAAACATTAACTATAATGAAGTCAGGTATTTAATTAACAGCTCTAACAATAAGGATATCATATGAATCTTCATTTTAAGAATTCCAATTATTAAACCTCCTTTGCCTTTCTTGTAATAATATTTATATTTAATAGTGTCACCAAATTTTGTGAATCTTACTTCTTCGAGACAGATAAAATGTAAATTTTTATTATTTTCAATATAAAGCGAATTTTCTATTTCGGATGGTAATAAGTATTATATTTTATTCTATTATTATTATCGTTTCTCTACTTTTTTATATTCATATTAATTATTCTGGTTTACTTTAGGATCCTCCCTTATTTATATGAGATTAATATGATTAATAAGGAAACTTTTTACTCTAATATTTTTGATTTGAAGAGTAGAGTTTGGATTTTGAATAGAATTTTTATTAAAAAGACCTTTAAATTATATATTATGATTCAGAGATCTCAATAAAACTTTCTTATTAAGATTAATTATTGTCATTGCCAAATTAGTTCTTTTATCCTAATTTCTTTGATTTTTGTTATAATTAAGAACAAGTTTTTTTTCATTTGATATATAGAAATTAACTTATTTTTCTTACCTCCAATAAAAATTTTTGATTTTTATTTAGCCCTAAATACAAAAATATAGATATTAAATATTTCAACGATTAGCTCCAAATTTAAATGAAGCAAAAATCTTCAGTCTTATATAAATAAAAGCTGTTTGAGAAATGCTATCTTTAAGATTATTAAGTATCCTCTCGTTTTTTATAATTTTAATTATTTCTCAATTCTATCCTTGTCTGCATTTTTAATAATTTACAAACATAATACTTGTTTGTTATATAAAATTTTCGATCATTACAATTGAAATGCTGATTTATTTACCTATCCTTTATGCTTTTTGATTCAAAATTAGATTCTATTATACTATTATTAAGTTTTGTAAGGTGCGCGTTAATAAAAGAGTGTTTAATTAGAACTATTGTTATAATTATAATCCTAAATAAATATGGACGTGATTTATTCAAAATTATTCTATAAAAACAGAGATCTGCTTTAAATTTTTTTATGATTGATGATTTAAGTATCTTAATTTTTAAAGTAATGCAATCTATTAAATTTAAATTGGAATGATCTGACATAGAAGTCTTTACAATTAAAATTAATTTATTCACTAATTTATAATTTATATTAATTTAATTATGACGTTGAATACCTGATTTCAATATTTAAGAATTTACTTCTTATTCTGTATACTTTGACTTTTTTTATTTATATATATCTTATTGTTGCAGGTATTTAGATATAAGGTAAAGCTTTCTAATATTTAATATCATTATTATATCGAATAATTTGTTTTTATTGAAATAGTATAATTATAGTATCACATTTAATTATGATTAATATCCTTAATCATTTTATTATTCTTTAAATCTCTCAGCATTCCATATTCCAATTTTCGAGCTTTAACAATATCTAATATAATTAATACTTATTAATCAAACATTACTTGGAAATAAATTTAGTGACATCCTTTATAATTAAAATATTTATTTAGGTTAATTTACTTGACTATTTGATTTATCCTTATGATTTTCTCAACTAATATAGACTATCTCTTTATCAATTATTTTACTAATATATTATAATTCATCAAATTCTTTAACTATATTTACAATATCCATTCTTAATTATTAGAGTTCAATAAAACAAAATAATTTTAGTCAAATATAAAATGATCATAAAAGGAGATAATTTTTAACTTTCTTTAATTCTTAAAATACTTAAATTACAATTCATACACTAATCAAAAAAATTAATTCTATCTACATAATTCGTTTAATCAAATCTTATACATGTGGAAATATAAACTTTGGTTGTTGAATCAAAAGTTAATGTCTGACAAAAATTATTTTTACTTCAAAATTATTAATTAAAAGTATTAATATTAAGGAAATTAGTTATTTAGATTTTGTTTGTATTTATGATGCCAAATAACAATAAATTTCTTTTCTAGTGGATTATAAATTTAATTTTATTAAATTTTTTAATGAACAATTAATATAATTAAGAAAAAGATTTTGCTGTTTTTTTTGTGAATAGGCAAATATATTTTCTAAATCAAGTCTTTTCCAAAGTTTCATTATTGTGAAAATTTTATTTTTTATTTTTTTTAATGTAAATATTAGATACTCTTTCTCTCTCCCCTAAAGAATCTGGTAAATTTTTCAATTGAATTTTTTATTAAAACCCAAAACAATATTGTAATACCAAATTGTCATTTAAAATGTATTGCTTTAATTTTATTTCTGAATTTTAAATAATTTAAAGAATGATATTATCCATTCATATAAATTATTTATTAGAATTAAATCTTACACACCATTAGACATTAAAATTATTACTTTAAAATGTCTAGATAAAGTTTAATTTAAATTTTATAGTTTTAATGAATAGAAAAAAAAATTTTTATTAATTAAATAAATACTTAGATATTTTTTTGAGTAACCTAACATTTTGATCTAAGGCATGGTGGTATTCTGAGATATAAAATTAAAATGTAATTTATATTCTATTACAATTTAATTGTTTTTCTTAATCAAATCTGAGCCATTTTATAATCGAGATTAATTTCATATTAAATTATAATAAATTATTTTTTTATGTTAGGCTATGTTTTTATAATATTGCAATCAATACAAAGATTTATTTCTAAGAATTAAAGCATTTTACAAAAGATGTCGTGGTAAAATGATCATCTCATGGAAAATGATTTAAAAATAAAGATTTTAAAAAGTCTTATTAATAAGTTTACTTTTATTTTTTGTAAGAAAGATCAATTTTGATAAGAAAAATCATACTAGAAATTAAGAATCAAATTCAATATTGATCAGAATATGTTGTATATATTATTTAAATTAAAGATTTAAATAATAAGTTGAAAATTATGATTTAAAGATTATTCTTATTGAATCAAGCTTTTTTTTTTGTTTATATCTCTTTTTTTACATTTTTTTTCCATTCAAATAATAGTACATGGTCATTGTTAAATTAATAAACAAAAATCAATTAGAGTCAAGGTTAAATATTATAAATACAAACATGTTATTTGAATATAATCTTTCTATTAACTCTATTTTTCAAAATAAAAGAAAGAGATTTAACCTAGGTAATTACAAAGAAAGGTGGATTAAAATATTGTGAGTGAATACCAAGAAGTTGTTGAATTAAAATATATTTAAATAAAAGATTAATCAGAATTAGTTTAGATATTGAGAATGAGTACATGTACAAAGTAATTGCTTACACTTAAGAAAAATATAGATAATCAAAATTCTTACACAAAGAATAGATAAAATAGAGTTAAGTAAGATGGTTTTGATTGTAGATTTTATTTTACGGAATCAACAAATTATTATATAATATTTTAAGCAAAATTCATAACAAAATTTTATAATAAAAAGAGTACAATGTATATAACAAATCAAATACTGTAAAAAATTACATTTTAACATGAATTCAATTTTAATATATAATATTGCCATGAAAAATCACATAGATTTTTTAAATATATTAAATAAGATAAAAATGATTCAATACAAAGTTAATTTAATTATAAATCAAAGATTAAAAGTTTGTAGCATAATTATACAATTGATAGATTAATCTAATTATTTAGTAATTCCTTAAAGTTTATTCAAAGATCATTTAAATTTAATAAAATTCCTAAAACCTCTCTATTAAGAAATTTAATTGAGATAACTGGATATTCTTTATAATGATTATCTTTTTAACAACCATTTAAATAAATTGAATAATAATTTAAGTAAATGGATTTATTAATTTTATAGAAAATATCATAAATTTAGATAAAAAATGTATGAGACAAAGATTTAGGAATTGATATAAATATGTGAACTCTAAATAATTTTTTTTTCTCAAATAGAAATAAAATAAAGATTTAATTATATAATTCTATAATTTATTTATTTATATTCTTTTTATTTGAGAATGATTCTAGAGAATAAACTTCTCAAAGGAGGTACAAGCATTGGATGCATGATGATTAAGTGTATAAATTAAAAAAGAAGAATAATTATAAATAAAGAGTTTGATTAAATATTTAAAGATAAAGTTTCAATGCATGTTCGAAATTTATTTATATAAACTTACATTAATATGCTTATCTCTAGATTTATTAAGAAAAATTTATTTCTTATAATTCAAAGATAATACTGCTATAATTAATGAGCATTATTAATAATAGCATTAAAATTTTCTTAATAGCATTAAAATAGCATAGAAGAATTAAAATTATTTGGAGTATGAAATTTCACTTCTTGAAATTGTATTTTAAAATCAAGTGAGGTAGAATTAAGATTTAATTATTTATAATGAAAAAACAGATTAGATTAATTAATTATTTTAAAATAATAAATCTTTATTAAATTTTGATTATGATTCAAACTTATATTAATTTGAACATTTTAAACTCTATTGTTTTTATTAAACAATAAAATGGAAAATAATCAAGGAAATAAAAGATTAAAATTAATAAACGATTGATATCCCAGTTCAAATGTATAAATAAGTTTTTCATTTTCATCTTTAAAATTATTATTGTTTTATTCATCATAATTGGTGGATTTCTAATATATTTGACATAATGGCATATTAATCAGATGATTCAAATAATATAAAAAATAAAATTGAATAAATATCTAATAATCTTGTTGATTGTTTAAATTTTTATTCGAATTTGTAATAAGATGTAATAGTAAACAAAAGAAAATTCAAACTTCAAAATTAATAAAACTTATTATATTTGGAACAATTAAATCAAGCTTTTGAAGAGACTTTTAATAAAATAATAGAATTTATAAATAAGCTAAAAGAAGATTAAAAAATGAATAAGCATATAAATTCAAATGTTAATAATTAAATAAATTAAAAAGTTTATATTTAAAATTTTTAGAAATAGTCAATGAAATATATTAATTTTCAAAATTAGAAATACAAAAAATAAAATCTGTAGATAGCATTCAGATAAAATAAAAAGAATAATTAAATTTAGAAAGAAAATAATATGATTTAAGGTATTTTGAGAATTTTGAAGAAGATAATCAATAACTGTTAAATCTGATAATAGAACTTGAACTTTAATTAATTGATTAAAGAAATGTAGAGTAGGAAAATTAAATTCAAGGATTTTATTAAATCAAATAATTAATACCAAAAACTAGAAAAATTAATTTAAAATCTCATAAATATAAGAGAAAATTAATTATTTAGATTAAAAAGTGAAGAATATTTGAAGAAAAAATAATTAAAAGAATAATAATTTTAGAGATAAGAATAAATGGATAACGAAGAAACAGAGACTAAAATAATTATTCCTTTTGATTTTACTTTTTTGATTAATAATGAGAGTATATAAGATAGATTATTATAATCAATTACTAGCAAAATCAATACTGAGAAAAATAATAATATATAAGATGAATGTAAAAATTATTCAAATGATGATTTAAAAGAATTTTTTTACAAGAATCTTAGTCTTGAGATTTCATATAAATCGATAACATATTCAAATAAAATTAATTCAAAAAAAGTAGATTTATTTATATAAACAATAAATAATTCAACTGATAAAATATCATATCTAGATAAATTAAAGTAGTAATATCAAGAATTTTAAGATATAACATCTTTAAAAACTAATAATAAAAGTGAAATATAATAAAGCTATGAATCCTAATTAAAAACACAAAGTTACAGAATTTATTTCTTAAGTAGTTATTGCAATCAAATAAATAGTGGTTGAGATAAATTCATAAAATAATGAATTTTTTGAGAAAGGAAAAGAATATGTTATAAATTTATATTCTACTATAATAGAAAAACTTGAAATAAAAAGAAACAAACATAAAAATTATAACAGAATAAACTTATTCACAATTATCTAAAATAAAATAGTTAATTGCCAATAGTATTTCAAATAACAATCATCCTAATAATTAAAATAAAAACAATTATTATTTTCTTAAGTAAGGATATGAAAAGCTTGATTAGATGATTAAAAATCGAATAGATCAAATAAAAAATTTTAATTTAACTTCAAACATAATATTTTAAGATTTACAAGATTTTATATATAATACGTAGAATTGTATTAGTTAATTTTTCAATCTTGATGATTACGATGAATCTTATTAAATTAATAAAGAAGGGATTATTTCTAAAATTAATTCAAGTCTTATTAATTTTCCTCTAATAAATACAATAGATAAAATTAGAAATAATATTTTTTCATCAGAAGTTAGAAGTTAAGGAAAAGATATCTGAAAATATCTAGAAAAATTGGGTTAGTTGTAATAATACAAATACAAAATAAGAATTAGAGAACAAATAATCTGATTGGAAAGAAATATAAAAAAATTAAATTTCAAATAATTTAATTTAAAAAAAATAGGAAATATTATTAAAATTCAAAGACTTTTAAGATTTAGTCATAAATGATAAAAATGAAAAAAGGAATCTTTAATTACTAACTTTATAAACTTTAAATACAATAAGAATGATGAAATATTTTAATGAAGATTCAGAATAACTTGAGTAATTTTAAGCTGAAAATTTAATTTAATAATAAAAAGATAAAAAATAAGAAGAACAAATTGAAAATAAATTTTTAAATATTTAATAATAAGAAGTCTTCACATCATATTTTAAAAGTTTTGCAAATTTTCTAAAACAAGAATTTAATATACTATTTAATCTTGATTTCTGTTAACTTTCATTAAACCTGATCTATGTTAATCAAAGATTCAAAGTTAAAAAATATGATTAAAAAATATAAGAGTATATTATTTAGGATAATTTATACTAAAAGGTTTAATAAAATGAAATTGAAGAATTTCTTAATGATTAATAAAAATAAAGAAAATTATTATTGCTTTCTGGTTAACAGGGATCTGGAAAAACTAGAGAATTATAAATTCTGAATCATGAATTAAGGAAATAATTTTTTTCAAATTAAAATGCTGTTAATAGTTGGATTCCAATCTATATTTCTTAATCCTAGGTTTAATAGGTTAATAAACAATTTAAAAACTTATTTTTTTTTAAAATAATGTAATTAATTAAAGATAAGAATTCATATGAGGAATTCAAAAATTCTGTCAATTCCCTAAATTAAAGGGTTTTATTTTTAACATATTTATATTAATAAGTCAGAAATAATCAGTTAAATTATCTTTCTTTTTGCTAGTTCTATTAAATTAATATGAACAAATAAATTTATTAATTAGTGTATAAAATTAATTGTTATATTTAATAATCTTAATTAAATTTCATAATCTCAATAGTCTATTGCACCATGCTATTTGAATAGTTCATTTAAAGAATGCGTTTTTGTATTTATTTAAGCATTTCTGATTTAACATTTTATTGCAGAAAAAGCTGATATCATTGGAATTGATTTCTTTTGATATACAATATCATTGAAAAATTATAAAAAAAATAATAATACATTTTATTATTTTTATGTAGATTACAACTATGATTTAATAAAATTGTAAAAACTAATTTCTCCTTACTTAGTAAGTGTAATTATAATTATATCATTTTAATTAGAAGAGATAAATATGCTAAAAATTTACCTCTTTGAATCTAATATTTTAATTAATTTCAATTCTTTATCAAAAATCTAGAACAAATAAATTTTTAAACTTTCTTCTTAAATAACTAAATAATTTTCATTTTCTGAAAAAAAAACATTTATAATCGAGTTTATATTTTAAACTTAAAATGTTTGAATATTTTCATAATTAGAAATATCAAATATTTTTACAATTACTTATTTTTTTTACATTCCACCACATATCATCATTTTATTATAAACTGATATAGATTTAATTTCAAATTCAAAATTTACATCTCTTTTTTAAATTTCTGAGTCTGTACAATATATTAATTTACATTCTTCTTTCTAAAATCCAATTAAAGTTAATTATTTATCAATTATAATAGATCTTATTTTTGACCAATCATAATTAGCTTTTATAATTCTAGTATGAATATATAAATTTTCATTGTCAATCTTTGAAATAAAATATTTTTCTTCATTAATAGACCAAATTAATTCCATCAGGTGTAAAAGTAATTGCTGATTCACTTTAAAATTAAATGTAATCTAATACTTTTGGTTATTGTAAAATTAAATTTTGAGAAATACTATTTAAACAATTTAAACAATTTAAACAATATTATTATTAGTTTTAAAAATCATATAAAATAGAATGATTCATAATATCATATTCTTCTTTTCTAATAGCATTAATTAGTTTTTTTTTATGAAAAGATTATATCATTAAAACTAATCTAATAACCAATATCAAATTATATAAGATTATCCAAAGAAATAGAATGAAATTTAAGCAAATTTATTTTATTCTCTGAATCAAAATGATGATAAATGATTGTGTTAGAATCTGTATGAAATTTAAATTTATAACAAGAAGAAATTTAAAATGTAAATATTTGATTTATTTTTTCTAAATCCCAAACTGCTATTAATTTTTAAAGTGATAATAAAGAGGCAATAATTTCCAATTTGGTGAAAAAGTTATATAAAAACACAACTTATTGTTATGATTTATTTCAAAAATTTAATTTTCATAAAATTCATTTGTATTATCATCTAATAAAATCTAATTTTTTCTTTCTTAAATTTCTAATATTTTAATTTTATCATGTTCATTATAAGCTAAAATTAATTAGTTATTTAGAATCCAAATACAACAATGTTAATAATCAAGTAAGAATGTATTATATTTAACAGTCAAAGTTATATTTTAATTGTTTGGATTTTCTAAATTCCATATTTTAATTGAATCATCACAACTTCTCGAAGCAAGAAATTTTCCATTACTCGAATATTCAAGTGATAAAATCTTATTTTTATGACCCTTTAGAGTATTTATTATTATTTAATTTTGGTAATCATAAATTTTGATTGTATCTTTCAAGGTATTTCCAACAAAACTTAATTTATATTCAGTTGGAGAAACAGCAATACAAATTATTTTTTCTTAATCTTCTAATAATTAATATATTTATTATTATCATAATCAAAATTTTGATTCAGAATTTACTATAATTTCCATATTTTAATAATTCCTCCATTATTGTTAATTATTGCTAAATCTTGATTTTCCTAAGTAAAGAATATTTTTTGAAATTTATCGATATTTTGAATTATAATTTTACGTTCTAAATTATAGATATTGGTACAATCCCAAATTATTAATCCATTTTGATTACATTTTGTAAGAAAATAATTACCTTTTGGAGAAAAGTAAAAGTCAATTTATTCATTTAACATGTCATAACATTCATCATTTGTAAAATCCCAAAATAATATTTTTTATGCAAGTTATATTCTAATCAATTATCCTGAAGGCGAAAATTCTGCTTTTTAAACATAACTATTGAATATATCATTAAATTTATTTGAATTAATTATATTCAAATTATACACTTAACAATATCTTTTCTTTTCATTCCATTTAATTAATATATTTTCATCAATATTAATTGAATATTTTGATTCTTCACATCCTCTAAAAAGACTTTTAAAACAATTATCTTAAATATTCCATAAAGTTACATCATTTTATATTAATAAACATATAGTTTAATTTTATCTATAAGATAAAATCTACCATATCTTTTATTGGAAATCAAATTTATAATTAATTTATAATTTATTTTAATTCCATTTATAAAAAGCAACTTCCGTTAAATAAGAAACTGATAGATCCTCTCCATTAAATGATACAACAAAATAATCACCTTCAATCTTTTCTAAAGGTAAAAAGGTATTACGGTTCAATTCAAATAATTTTATCAATCTTTCTAACCCTTTAAATATAAATAATTGTTATTCTTTTCAAATGCAATTAAATTTGATAAGTAAATAGATGTGGAAGAATTTTAAATTATATTTTCCTTTCTCAAAAGATAAGAATTTACTTCAGAATTTTAAACGCAATTCCAATATCTTAAACCATAAGAATCAATTAAACCTACTATTTCACTATTAGGAGAAAAGTTTAAAGTTCCCACAGCTCCTTCTTTAATGTTATTTTCTATTAAAATTGTTAATTAATTCAAATCCCTCAATTAAAATTAATTTTTTGTACATATTGCTATATATTTACAATTATTTGATATTCAGACTAAATGAAAGTGTTATTAATTATTATATTTATTTTAAATCTCCTTGATAATTTAAAAAATTTAATAATCCCATATTTTCACCAATTATGCACTTAATGAAACAATTAATTTACCATCAGGAGATTAAATAACTTATTCAATATCTTCATTTTACTATAAATATACAAATTCTTTTATTTATATATTATCCCATTAAATATTATTTAATTAAGCAAAATCAAAATTACAATTCTTAATTATAACATTATTGAACTTCGATTAATCAAGATTACAATTAAAGAAATTTATATTACAAATAATTGTATTTGATAAATTGATATTTTATAAATCTTATCTTTCAAAATTTAAATTAAGAATAGATGCCAAATAAATGCAATTAGATGAAGTTCGAATAATCAATTTTTCTTTTATATCTTCAGATTGTCTAATATGTTCAGTTAAAATATTTAAAGCACCTTGATAATTTTTAAAGCTCAAATTAATATTTTAATTAATTTTACTATTCTTTAAATTATGTATATACACATCATTTGTTAAATTTCGATATAGATATTGGGCAACATAAAATTCTTATATTATTTTATGTTTAAATAAATGATCATTACCTTATTTAATCATTATATAAGTATTTCTATATAATCTTTTTTTTTCTTTTTCATATGAACATTTTTTATCAAGTTTTATTGAAGTTAGATTATTTAAAGTCATAGAAAGAGCTAAACTTTCATAAAAATCATAAATATAAATATAATTGAAAAAATATTTATTTTATTCCTCTTTTTCTAATTATTAAAACAAAAATCTCAAGAATCTTATAGATTGTTATTTTATTAGCCTTCAAAGCATCAAAAACAATATTTTAATTATTATTTTAAATTTCATAAATTTTACCTTCCATTAAAATACCTCTATAATTACTAGATATTTTTTTAAAATATGAATATTCTTTTAAAAAATTCTGAACTTCTAATTTATCTATTATTTTATCAAACTCTTGTGTGCTTGAACTAATTTCACTACCAATACCAGAATAATTAGAATTTAATATTTATTATTATTGTTTTATTCGCTTAAAATTCTATTTTCTAATTTATTCTTGAAATCCATATGTTGATTTATATTTTATCAATTTAGGCAAAATCAACAATAGGATTTGTAATTATAATGATGTTTAAGTGATACATTCGATATTATGATTCTAAATCATTTAAAGATAACAAATTGAACATTTTAAGTTAGATAATTCTTGAACTAACTTTTAATATTAGTCATCTGTTATTTTTTTTATCAAGTTATTTTTGATAATAATTTTTAGCTTTTCATTAATTAAATCTTCATTTAGAATATAAGTTTTTTAACTCTATTCTTATTAATTAATTAATTCTAAAAATTAAATTTCATAATTTTTCCAAATATCTTCAAAATCTTTAATAATATTTTAATAGCTTTCACAAGAACGAATAAAATATTTAAATATAAATTTCTTAATTATTCTCTAATGATTAAATTAAAAATATTTTTTTCTTTATTCATCATTGAATGGCAATAATTCAATCTCTACTATAGAATAAATAAATAAAAATGAGGAAAATGAAATAAGGTTTTAAATTAGGTTAACAATATAATTGAAGATAAATCAATTTGCAGATCATATTAAAAATTAACTGAGAAGCAAATTTAGTACTTTAATATTTTCTAAAATTATAAAAGATAGTTAAGAGGTTTAAATTATAACTGCTTCAATCTATGATATTTATTTTCATGACTACAATAAATCTCTTTTTTAACCTTTTTTATATTATAAAATAAAGTAAAAAATTTTGTTAAATTAAGGATGTATAACCATTATATTTATTTCCTTTCAATTAATCAATTTGTTATTCATGTTAAAATTAAGAAATTATTTCAGACAAAATAGCGTTGAAGTCTTAGCAATAATGATTATAGTGAGACAACTTTAATTTCCTTAACTTTCACATATATTTAAACAAAATTTTTGATTCAATTATTTTTATTATATTAGTTAAGAATACAAATAAATATATTTACTTAAGTTCTTTTTAAATTATTAATTTTTTATCAACATCCTATTTATTTCACAATCATATGCATTTCAATTTATTTTGGTTTATTGCCAATTAAAATTTTTTAAATTCCATCGCTTGACAAATAATATTTTATATTTTTTAAAGATATCTTGAAGCTTAGATTTTAAAATATAAGAATTAAATCAATATATTTGATAATTATAAATCTATATAATATGAATAATCATTTGTTTTTATANATTAATTAATTCTAAAAATTAAATTTCATAATTTTTCCAAATATCTTCAAAATCTTTAATAATATTTTAATAGCTTTCACAAGAACGAATAAAATATTTAAATATAAATTTCTTAATTATTCTCTAATGATTAAATTAAAAATATTTTTTTCTTTATTCATCATTGAATGGCAATAATTCAATCTCTACTATAGAATAAATAAATAAAAATGAGGAAAATGAAATAAGGTTTTAAATTAGGTTAACAATATAATTGAAGATAAATCAATTTGCAGATCATATTAAAAATTAACTGAGAAGCAAATTTAGTACTTTAATATTTTCTAAAATTATAAAAGATAGTTAAGAGGTTTAAATTATAACTGCTTCAATCTATGATATTTATTTTCATGACTACAATAAATCTCTTTTTTAACCTTTTTTATATTATAAAATAAAGTAAAAAATTTTGTTAAATTAAGGATGTATAACCATTATATTTATTTCCTTTCAATTAATCAATTTGTTATTCATGTTAAAATTAAGAAATTATTTCAGACAAAATAGCGTTGAAGTCTTAGCAATAATGATTATAGTGAGACAACTTTAATTTCCTTAACTTTCACATATATTTAAACAAAATTTTTGATTCAATTATTTTTATTATATTAGTTAAGAATACAAATAAATATATTTACTTAAGTTCTTTTTAAATTATTAATTTTTTATCAACATCCTATTTATTTCACAATCATATGCATTTCAATTTATTTTGGTTTATTGCCAATTAAAATTTTTTAAATTCCATCGCTTGACAAATAATATTTTATATTTTTTAAAGATATCTTGAAGCTTAGATTTTAAAATACATCAAATATATTTTAAATATTGATTTTAACTTTAAAACAAAAAAAAATCTAATTACATATATATTGGAATGTATAAGAATTAAATCAATATATTTGATAATTATAAATCTATATAATATGAATAATCATTTGTTTTTATAGGTTTATGATTTTTTGTTTTAATTCTTAAAATTATTTTACTATTTTTAATGAATTTATAATCCTTCTATTCCCATCAATTTCTTCTGTCCTTCTACTTTTAAATGAGGAATTAAGCTATTCTTTCATAATTCTTCTTTTTTATACCAATCAATTAACCTAAATATCTTTTGATGTTTTCCAAGAAATTTTGAAATTTAACAATCAAATTTGGTATAGTTTGAAATATACACATAAGTATAACTGCAAAAAATGTTAAAGTAAACGAGTTAATCTTATTCTAAAACAAATTGGTTACCTAGTTTCCATTAGAAATCTATTATTGTTGTAATTTATTAATCTCATTTAGATAATTCTTATAATTGAAATATTTCATTTATCCATCATCACTAACAAAATAAAAGCAAATGGAATTTTGTTTTTCTTTTGGATTTCGCTTTACAATAATAGATTTTATCTTGTCAACCTCTGATTAATAATAATTAGGATGAAACTTCAATACATCAATAATAAAAAAAAAGTCTTACTATTTTAGAGTTTCATCTTCTTTGTATTGTCTTAATATCAAAGAAATTTAATTCTCCAAAGAAGCATAAGAATTAAATTTTTGGCCTGCTACGTTAATAAGGGTCTGTTGTTATTTATTCATTATATATAATATCTTTTATTATATTATGTAATTTATTATATTATGCATAAAGTACAATAATTTAGTAATTTATTTGCAAATTGTTGACTTTCATAATATTTGCATTATTCTTAATTTATGGTAACACAAAGTTTCTATAAGATTTTATAACAGACTAAATAAAATAAATATTTTTCTGTAATGAATCTCTATTATAATTCTTATTTCAGATTATTAATATTTTAATTTAAATATATACTATGAATTTTATCATTTAAACTACTTCAAGATTATTTTTGTTGCTTTAAATGAGATCAGATCAATTTTTTGAATAATCATGCTAGAAATATTAAAAGTAACAATTTATGCCAAAAAACCATCAATTCGTAATGAAATACCATATTATTATGAATCTCTCTTTATAAATGGACTCCAATCAGATAAATTTACATCACTGGTATCATAAATCTGAATTATTGAGTCTGATCCTCCTGAGTATAAAAAGTTAGATTCTCATGAATTCCACATACTCATCTCATAAATTACTACTACTTCCATTTAAATTTTATTTTTGCTGGATTTTAAATTTTAATTACATCTTTAAATCATCGGTCATTTCTCAATAATTCAAATTCAATGATGTGATTACTAAATTCTTTATAAACCCTTATTGTAATCCGAATGCTCTAACATTACTTTCAGAAACTTTTAGATTGTCAATCTTTACTCTTTTGAATTTTTATCAGCAAAGCATCTTTTTCAATTACTGCCATTTTCTTCTTATGTAATTTCTCTATTATATCTATCTCTTTTTTTCATAGTCTTCATCAAATTCCTCATAATCTTAATTCTTTATTATTTTTTTACAATTATTAACTATAATAAATTAATAATATTTAGATATTTAATTTTACAATTATTTTTTTTTTCAATTTATATTTTAGGTTTGTAAACAGCAAGATTTTTTATCCAATTTTATTTATTTAAATTATTTTTTTACTAATTGAACAAAATTATATAATTATAAAAAATTCGTTTTAAAACGATAAGAATATACAGAGATTGAAATAATATTCAAATATGAAAACAAAGAATTCAGTTTCAAAGCTTATAATCTAAAAATGTTTTATATTTTTGATGAATTTCTACAAATACTTAAAGTTCTATTCTAAACTAACTCAAAAATATTTAACTTTTATAAAATACAGATGAGAATGAAATATATCATATTTCCTTAGCTTAGTAATTTTTATTAAGAAATCTTCATTTATTATAATAATCGAATTTTATGAATAAATGAATATCAAAGGCTTAATAATTTAGATTCAAAGTGTAAAATTATAAAAGAAAGGTAGCAGATTTTACCCATTTTCAATTTTCATAAGAAGAATAATTTAAAATTAATTAAATTTAAACTATTAACCATTATAAAATTAGAATAAGATTATTGTATTTTTATTAAACTAGAAATAAATATTATCTCAAATTCCATTAATCAATAAAATTACAAATAAACTCAAAATAGATTAAATACTATCTAACATTTTACAATGAATTATCTTCAGAACAACACTTTAACACATAGTGATATTTTACAAATGAAAGAATATTTAAAATAAAATTTAATGAATCAGAATTTAAAATAAATTTGAGAGATATTTATAAAGATAATTTTTAATAATGTTATACAGAGTTCTATGTTTTTAATAATCATTTATCTAATAATGATTTATTATTTAAATTTAAAAAGAATGTATATTGAATCACATAACCGCTTCAAAAATTAAATGTGTTGCCTTTTTGTAAGCTGTCCTTTTTTTCTTCTTTTTAAGACATCTTTTTTTAATTTATTAATAAATCATTATGATCTATTTAATGAAAATTGCCAGCAAACCTGAAATCAACAAATAAATTTAAGAAAAACCTAAAAGGATTTTATTTTCTTCATTAATTAAATAACTGTAGTCCTCTAAATAAAATAGCGAGGAAAAAGTAAATGAAATTATTGAAATTTCTAAGATGATAAATTGTACTTTATCTAATTTTTTTAAATTAAAGTCTACAAAAATTAACATTATTAAGTAAATCATATTTGTTGTTGTTAACATCAATAATTAAATCAATTAATTATTTTGAAAACATATTAAGAAATAACAAAATAAAAACTGTTTAAGCACATAGACAGCTTTGTATTTATAATTTAATTGATATTCTTTTCTTGAGTAGACCTGCTTAAAGAAATAGATTATAAATATTGCTGAGGAAGCCAAAATAATATAACATAATGCTATTTATATTATGGAAATAACCTCCAAATATGATGAGGACTCTAATTATAAAAATGCTTTAAATAGTAAATCCCAGGCATTAGCTAACAATAAATCTATCAAACCATCTTAATAAAATTAATAGATAAAAATTTAGATCTGATGAAAAAAATTATATATCCAATTAAGTGATATTATCATTAGTTTAGATTTGAAACTTCTGAGCTTTAAAACTAGCAAATGTTAGGTTTAAATTTTATAAATTACTTTAAAAGTGATGTAACAAATAAATTTCAATAGAATAACAAATAAAAAAGTTGATATAACCTAAATAAAAAAAAATTCCAAATTATTTAATAAATGAGCATTTAAATTGTAAAATTTTAATTTAGCATAAGACTCAATAAAGTCTGAAAACAATAATTATGAATAAAATTGATTGATGTTGAGATAATTTAAAATTGGTATAATACTTATAAAATTAGTAGATTCAAAAAAAATATAAAGATTTTCAGGATAAATGATATTGATATATTTTAAGTATGATTAGTATTAGAGATTATCTAAAATTTCAACAAAGATTTGAAAATTGCCAGAAATTAAAACAATAACCCCACAAATTCCCTAAGCTATGATCATAACTTGTTATGATTAAGTGAGTTATTTAGTCTTATGTAAATCAGATTCGCTCATAGAGACAAATTACTTTAGAAATATTGATTGTTTAGGATTGAGTAATTTGATATCTTCTTAATTAAATGCTTAATTATTAAGTTGAATATTCAGATTAACAATGCTACTATTTGTAGAAGTTAATAATTTAATTTGAACTTTAAATTAAAAGTGTAGAATTTAATTGATTACTGATTATTAGTTGGATTGTAATTTGATTGAATAATCTGAAGTGGATATTGAATCAATACTAAAATTAAATAGAGTTGATAAAATATAACTCTTATTGAAATAGATGGCTTAAGAGAATGTAATTTCAAGATAATACTTATTATAAGTTTAGTTTAAGAATTTGACTAGCATGTAAGGAGAGGGAGAATATTAACAATCAGAATAACTAAAAGAGATTTCTTAACATTTATATTCAAGTTCAATTTTACAGGTAGAAGTACAACCATCAAGATCAATAATATTACCATCATCACATTCTTCTTCATAAGCTTTTATTCCACTGCCACAGTCATCATAACATTTATTATCAATCAGTAAAAAGTGTGGTTAACATTCATAACAAATTCCTTGAAAACAATTTTTACAATAGATTGGACATGAATATTCACATTTATAGCATCCATCAAATTAAATATTATTACCATCATCACATTATTCTTTTTACTATTATATACCATCTCCACAAATTGAATAGCAAATTCCATCAATATTTAATTCACCATTTGGGCAATTATCATAACAAATACCATTAATACATTTCTTACATCCAACCAAACAAGCTTATTAACATTCATTATTTATCTTAATATAGGGTTCATAGCAAATCAAACATTCTTAAGAATTTATGCAAAATTCGCAATTGTCAGGACAAACAAACTTACAATTTATACACTCATCTTAATTAGAATCACATTCCTCTTGAGAAATTACAGCCACTTAATTATCTCCACAATTTTAAATGCAAATTCCATCATTAAGAGACCAACCATTAATACATTAGATACAATAAGAATTCAAACATTAAAGGCATTAAATTTGACAACTATTATTACATTTATAGCAACCAATCTCTATTCGATTTTAATGAATTCCATCTTCAAATACAAGTATTCCTTTTGAGATTTTAGAAATACATTCATTTTTTAACAGAAAAAGATTAGCTATACATTTCTTACATTATCCGAATAAACAAATTTCACAAAATTAGCTACACGACAATTACTAGATTTGATTGGGATTACTGATTTTTTATAAACCTAGATCACAAAGATCATATAAATAAATATTGTTGGGTTTAAAAATAAATTTAGAAATTAGGATATTGTATCATAAGCAAACATATATCAGACAATATTATAGTCATCACTTTGAAAACCATATTCTTAAATTAAATTGTTATCTAAGAATGAATCTGATTTTTAACAAATAACTGATTCATATTGTGCTTTTTAATCCAAACATTTATGATTAATTTATACATAATTTGGTTAGCAAATCTAGCAAACTCCAAATTAACATAGCAAACAATTTAAAATACTTTAAAAATTACAATTATAACAACCATCATTAGGAAAATTATTTCCATCATCGCATTCTTCATTTTACTGAACTTGTCCATCTCCACATACTGCAACATCAATTTCTTATTAATAATCTAGTAAATCTTTAAAATCAACATGAACTTCATTTAAATTGTCAATAAGAAAATTGTAATAATTTATAATACAAATTCCATTTGAATAATAATAACCTGAAGCACATGCTTAGCATTTACCAAATAAACAATTTCTGCATTATAAAGGGCAAGAAAAGTAACACTTATGACACCCATCATATGGAATTTCATTTCCATCGTCACATTACTCATTTGCTGTAATTAATTAATCACCACAATGAGGTTCACAATTTTTATTATCTACATTAAAATCCCATCTAATATCACACATTAGACATTCTCCATTTACACAAAAATTACATCCATCCACACATGATACTTATTTAGCAAAACAACCATCAAAAGGCGCTAAATTATTATCAAAACAGGAAATCAAATCTATTGGTCCTTGAAGTATTATTTATAATTCACTAATACTTACTTAGCCATCTACACTATATATTTCTAATTTAATATAATTGTTATTATCATCAATCTTATAAGTTCTATAATCAACTTACCTAATTGAACTTATAAGTCCATATCTATATTTATCATTTATATAAACACTTACAGTAATTGGTAAAACTGAATGATATTCAATTCTAAATTGAATTATTAAAGCAATATGATCTGGCAGTGTAAGATAAGTTATGGCTGAATCCCATTTATTTAAGATAATCATTTTGTATTAAACTATTAATTATTTACATATTTACAATCATTTGTTGAATAAGTAAATTAACCAAATCTGTTATTTTTAATCCATCCTTCTAAACCATTATCAAGATTTTATAAGTCAAAATAAGATTTCCACAATTTCCACAATAAACAATCACTAGTTGAATCTAAACAAAACTGACATCCCAAGTAGCATTCATATAATGTTATCCTGAAATCAGTTAATCCCCAAAAGTTCTAAAAACTTTTAAACTAAATATAAATACTGTGATATCACAGTCTGCGTATAATTCAACAATTATTGAATTTAATGTATGATGAGAAAAATTATTATATTAGCTTGAACTATAGTCTGTACCAGGGCCACCACATACATTTAATCCTGTATTTCCCGGAAAAAACCAAGATTGAATCCATTGATCTATGATTATATAAAAAAATTGATTGCTTGGCCAATCATCAATCCTTATGATATTTATATATTTAACTTCCAAAAGTTAATATCTATAATCACTTTATAATGAGGTGGTGGAAGCCTAAAATATTTCGTGATTGAAGTTTTTGTTGATGAAAAGCATCCAAATATCTGATATCCTCCAAATATTGTTGTTCCGCCACAATTATAAATATGAGCAGAGGCTCCATTATAGAGATTTTTTATTAACCATCCTAAATTATGGAAATAATATATACCTTCATCTCCAGAAATTGAAGAAGTAACAAAATTCTAAAGATAGTATGCTTCAACAATTGTTTGTAAAAACTGAAAATGGAACAACCAAAATAACATTAAATAAATATCAATAAGATAAAAACTGAAAACGAGTCTTATATCATTGATTTAATATGATAAAACAAACTCAATCATCATAATTTTCTTAGGTTTACTGATTAACCATAAGTAATGAGATTCTTGTTACTAATTTTCAACATAAAGTACAATTCGTATAACTGCAGCAGATTTCTAAGTTTACACTTTTTTAATGACATACAAAAACATTTAATTTTTCTATTTATATATTTAAATAATATTTCATTTATCATTTTTCTTAAATATACATATGATTGCTTCAATAAGGAACCAATTCTAATGCATACAGCCAAGATGATAACTTAACTTTATTCTAAATAATACCCATCTTTTGATAATTTTTAGTTTAGATCAATGAATGATTCTTAAGAAATATTCTTTCTCTCTATATAAGACCATTAAATCAAAATTTAATTAGTATTTGCTGTCTTGCTTTTTATTTATTATAAATCTAAGATATTCTAAATTGAAATAATTAAAATTAAAATTTCTTACCGCAACATTAGAATATTCTATGATGAATGAAAATTACATAAGGATTTTTTAATTCATTGAAGGAATGTGTTTTGGTAATAAATTATATTATCCAAAACATTGTTGTTATTCTGATATAAAAAATAGTATGGTAAAAGGACCTTCATGAATAGATAATTAGCCAAAGTTTAGAGTAAAAGAGAAAGAGAATTCAATTCAAGTATTTGCTCCTTTGGTTGTACCTAAAAGATAGTTCCATAATATCATTTCAGAGATTATAAGGATTAAAGAAAAGTAGAAATTTATGGAGTTGGAGCAGCTGCATTTGCATGTTTGACAACATTAAAAGAATTCGGTTATTCTGGAGAGATATTTTAGATAACAAATGAAAATTATAATTCATATAATGAAATAGCTTTTTAAAAAACTAGAAAATAAATATTTTTCAAAGTCCAAGCTATTTAGGATAACACATAAAAGCCTCTAAATTTTATAATAAACAAATAATTTTTATAATAAACAAATAATTTTGATGAGAGCATATATATTATTCTATGTATTTAGTCTTTTCATTGAAATGTTATAATTACCCAATAATGAAATTAACTTTTATAGGTCTAATCATCATCTACATTCTCTCTTCTCTTTTTATAAATATATTAATATTTATGATTCCTGATTATCAATTTATTTATAAAGATTATTATAATCTTTCATTTTGAATCAGCGAAGATTTCATCCTTTAGTTTAGTCAATATTCTTTAATTTTATTTATTTTTCTAAATTTAATTTTTTTTAATTATTTCCCAATATGTATTCAATCAACTTTTATGAGAATTTATACCTTATATCATTTATTTTCCATATTTCAATTAATTTCTTAGAATGATGCATAATGGAAAACATTTTTATTCTATTCCTCCTATTTCAAAATAAATTCTCTAATTAATTCTAATTCTTTAAGTAGTTTTCTTGCAAATTATATGTATTTCTCATCATTGTATTGAATTATTCCATCCTAAATTTGAAGGCATGCAACTTTACATAAATATGATGTTAAGTAATGATAATTGATGTAAAAATGGTATTTCCTATTTTACCTATACCATTTGTGTACCCTCAATAAAATCCTAAGCAAAAACAACAAAACAATATTTCTCATTTCTTTATAATTAATTCATTTTAATTATTCTAATTATAATCTAAGTCTAGTTTAAAAATCCTTACAATCATCATTTAGCTAGTCAATTTTGAAAATCTTAAATTTAGATATAGAATTAATTTTATTGAAACATCAAATTTTATAATTATCTATTATTCTAAAGGTCTGTTGGTAAGCTGATAGTTTGAAATTAAAAGTATTCTTTAAAAAAGAAAGGATAATTATAAATAATTATTTAATATCATCAAATAATCAATTATATGTTGAATACTAAAAAATTATTACATTAATTAAGATTCCACAACTGGTGGTTTTTTAGAAATAGTCTTTAGCCAATTCTGTATTTACTAATTATTTGAAATTTTAGAGTGTTTAAGAACTGAAATCTAAGAAATCTTGAAATACACCAAATTATAATCTTATTATACATATCAAAATCATACTCATAAAATCATGTTATAAAACTAATATTTAAGATAGAATTTAAGATTTTGTTTAATTTGTTTGTTCTATATTTCATCTTTATTAGAATATTAAATCAAAAAGTTAGTCACCTTATTAGATAAATACTTAAATATAAGTCATTGCCCAATTTTTAGTACTAACTTTGTCAAAACTCCTTTACTCTTTTACTCTAATCAATGATCATCATTACAACCATTTTTATCTGGAAACATTTACAAATATAATTCAACATATTGCTAATCTTGATACTGATTACAGTAAACAAGAAACAATATTTATTTGCTGAACATTTTGCACAATTTTAGTGCCAAAATTTACATACACCTATTCATATCTAATATGAAATATAAATAAAATCACCTTATCTAATTAAACAGCCCATTAAATTTAATACATAACCAAATATTAACCTGAATATGCCAATAATAAATATCCATATCATCTATCCTTAATAAAAATGCAATCAATCATCTCCAACTTTTTTATACATATAACCAGGTTATGTATAACCTCCATCATAAAAACCATCAAAAACCTTTTTTATTAATAATAAGATGAATCATTAACTAAAATAGATTACATAAGAAAAATAGAATTCAACGATAATTATGTATCATATTAATACTTAATCATTTATTGTTTTGAAATATTTAAGAATTAATAATCTTCTCAATAATTGAATGTGTACATTACTTGAACTTTATTAGAATTGTTAATTATTGTTAATAATTCTTATAAAATATTTAATTATAAAGTTATTTGGCAGATCCATAAATATTTAATTAATGTATAAATCTATCTATTTTATA
>CAJJDN010000300.1:0-29685 GCA_905182985.1 Paramecium sonneborni | reverse complement strand
GTTATCTCCTTACTCTCCTTTATTCCAATTACCACCACCAGACGCCAATGTCTTACCATCAGGAGAAATACTAACAGACAATACCCAATCGCCATGACCATTTAATTAATTAAGTTCATGAATTTTAATGTTCTTCCATTTGCAATTAAAGAGTTAAGCTCCACTAAGATTAACTCCACTCATTTCGACATTTTCAAATACTGATCCACTAAAGTTACACCTAACAAAATTTGCACCAATTAGAGAAGTATCTCTTATTCTTATGTCTTCCCAACTCTAGTTACTAAGATCTGCCTTCATTTAAACTAATAAATTTAAAGAATAGGATCCACATTAGATAAACCTCTCATCAATACTTGAAAAATGGACTAAAAATTTAAGTACATCAATTATTTTTTAGTTATTATTGATCTACTTTACAAAATCTTCCCTTACTTTATTATTTGATTCCTCATAGTAGTTCGGTTTGCTAAAAGGATGTTCCAAGATATTTTTCAACATATAAGTAGTTCTTTGAACGAACTTTTTCACCTCACTTATCTTCTTCTTGTTATTACTTAAGGATTAATAAAGTTCTATATTATTTTTCTATTAAAGGAATATAAGTATGTTTGGAGATTTCTCTTTTCTTAATATCCCGATGACCTCCTTTAACATTGAAGTATCAATGTCTGAATTCAAAATATCATACAAATTATCTTTTTTTATAAAGGGTTCATCTTCACCCACAACTTCCTATTAAGACCTAATATACAAAAAAATACTTACTGAGTGAATTACTTAATATTTTATTAATGTCTCTATAATTGTTCCATCAAGACCTAAATGTCTCTTTCGCAGTTAAACTTGTTCTCTTCCAACTTCATCATGTATTAATTCTTCTTATCATTCCAATCAATTAAAGTTTTCCCTTCAACAATGGATACTAGTTTTTCAATATCAGTATAAGAGGCTTCTGCCATGTTACAGTTGACGAGGGTAATATAAGATTGGTTTTCCTTTTCAATCTCATCATATATTTGTTGAATGGATTGAGACAGCTCTTCCCATATTTTTTTCAGCAAAGTTGAAGTTTCAGATAGCATCTTCTTAAAAGCCATTCTTTACTAAGTTATCATCGATTTTTCATCTAGCTTTTATTGTTATAATTTCTCTTAAGCCATTTCCTAAAAAATTTCTATTGGAATTATCTATTTCTTATCCACATCGTGTTTATATTGACACACATTACACAGTTTCCGTTGGCATTGGCACTTATGAGGAGCTATACAAATAAATGACACTTGGTTTTGAAAATGATAAGTGCAATTCATAATATCTTGTAAAAAAATTATTGAATTTCTATTACTTTTTATTAGGTTATAAATTATGAGACAAATATCTTATACATGAAATTTTAGGTTATAACAAAAGATTGTTAAAACGAGTATTTTAATGTTTTAGATATAAATAAATCATATTAAAATGCATAAATAAGTATGGCTTTTNTCAGTATGCTTCTCACCAGATGGAACTACTTTAGCATCTGGTAGTAATGATAACTCAATCAGATTATGGGATGTTAAAACAGGATAATAAAAAGCCAAATTAGATGGTCATTCTAATTGTATTAGCTCACTATGCTTCTCACTAGATGGAATTACTTTAGCATCTGGTAGTTATGATAACTTACTCAAATTATTTTAAAACAGGATATTAAATACATTCCTCAGATAAAAAGTGTAAGGAAATTCAGCACAATTTAAAACTCCTATTTTAAAAATAGTTTGCTATTCAATAATGCTATTAAATTTCTTTTTAAACTTTTCTTAATATTTAAAAAAAAATACAGCTTTGAAACCTTAGGAGCTTAAATCTTGGTGGACAATTTGTCAATTAAACAGGCAAAGTTTTATAAATTTTATTAAAGGAAAAAGGAATTCACTTTGTATAAATAAAACAAGAAATGTAGACTTCATATATATTAAATGCATTAAAATTATTTTTAATAACAATTATTTAATTTCTATTCTTATACACACATTAAAATCTTTTAGTTGCTGCCTATATCTTTTCTCTTTTGAATATTAAAATTGCTATTCAAATGATTGGGAAAGCATAAAAGAACTTTTTTAAAAATTCTAAAGGAAATTGATTAATTTTCATTTTCCCTCTATTTTTATAAAAATCATCATGGAAATTCTTAAAAAAAATTAAGGGAAAATCAATTATCCTTTAAATAAAAAAATTGAATATTTTTACAAATATTAAAAAACAAAGGGAAACCTCAAAAACATTAAGTAGAAAAGAGAAGAAAATTAAGGGTTATTTTTGAAAAATTGCTTTCAAAATTTTTCTTAACCATATGAACAATCCACTATAATTATGTTAAGCTCTCCAATAAACTTATTGATGCACAACAAGTATTATTAATTAAATTTTAATATATAAATTTTAATAATTACATTATTATTAAACTCTAAATCAATAGATATAAATTAATATTGCAATTTCATTCAGATTCGATCTCTAAAACCTTATTAAAATCTTGTCATCTTCAAACAAATTATTTTCAAATACTGATCAATATATATCACCACCAAATCATCATACCTTTCTTTATTTTTGAAGATGGCTTAAATTCTCAATTTCTATCCTAATCTAATCCAGTAATATTGTTTAATTAAGAAACTAAAAAAAAGATATAAAAAATTAGTAATTAAATATAAGTGATTTAAATAGATAATTTGAAATTCAAATTAAGAGAATTTGATTGTTGAATTAGATGAATAAGCAGAAAGCTCAATATATCATTCTGAATTGCAGCTCAGTAACTATAGAGCAAGGTATCAAGATTTGTGATTAAATATTATGTTATAGAGTTTGAAAATTTAGGATGCAAAGTTTTCTAATTCTAATCGAATAATTAAAAGAAAAATAGACATTAATTAAATCAGCCTACATACCAGCCAAAGATCAAAACTAATATCATTGCTATTCTAGAAGAACCTTTCGACTATAAGACTGTAATTCAATAATAAGAAAGAAAGCACAAGACAATAACGACAATTTGTGCTTAGAAATTCTTAATAATGAATACTTTCACCCAAAAAGGATACACTATATTTCGGTACATCTACATAAACACATTATCATTTATAATCCTAAAAAAAAGAAATATTTTAAATATGGATAAAAAAATGATTAGCTATTAGAAGACTTCGCAAATATTTCATGTAATGAAGAAGAAAATAAAAAATTCCTCACCAACCGAAGCTAAATTCAACCTTTTACCTCCCTTAACAATTATTCACCAAGATTATTCTCCAAATAACCAAATCATCAGGATAGTATTGATAAATAAATTGAATAATAAATATAACTATCTATTAAAAAGTAATTAGACTCTTAGGTTAAGGAAGTATTAAAACAATCATTAAATAATGCTTATCAAACACCTAATAAAAGCTAAATTAATAAAAGAAATGCCTAATCGTAACAAAAAAGAGGGAGGAATCTTTTCATGTTTTCTAGATGAATAAGACAATCTATAATTTGGAAATGTAGCTATCGATCAATGTTTAAATTAACTAAGTCTAATTTCAAATAAATAGTTATTTGCTCCTCAATAATTACCATCTTTACCTTAACTTTCGTCAATTGAGATTTCTGACATTAAATGATTGATGTCAAACAATAAAGCAATATCTTTTGATAGTATATCTTGACACTTTCATTTAAAAAATCTACAAATTTCTCTCTATTTTGAAACATTTGGCAAAATTCTATTGCTGCAGAACTAGACTAATTCCATTAAATCAAGCTTTTCCTTCCAATCCTAGAAAATATTAATTTCGCCCAATACTAAGCCCTCTATATAAGCTACTTGAACTTAGATTTCTACCCAAGTCACAAAACTATCTTACAACTAAATTATCTAAAGATTAATCTGATTTTATTCCATTCTCTTCAACTTAAATAAATATCACCAATCTATTAAATGTGATTAATTAATACAAGAAAAAATCACGAATGAATTGTATATTTACAGATTTTAGCTGCGCTTTTACTGTTGATAGAAATATTTTATACTAGATAATAACCCAAAAGAATATCCTAGATGATCTTGAACTCCAATTTTTAAGAAATTTACATTCTAATATGCATTATATCAACTCACTCAATAACTAAATCTTCTTCTTTGCTAATGGTGTCCCTGAAGGCTCACCATTATCAGCAGCTTTATTTAATATATATTTAGAAGAATTCCTAATTTAATTAAAGAAAGTCTGTAATGTTAATTACACAAGCTTCTAGAAAATCTTATTAATTAATCATCAAAATTTAATCTAAAAATCAATAAGTCAAAATGTGGAATATTTCACCTGCATAATCATTATCGAAATAAAAGGTACAATTTTTCTTTGATTTTCCAATCGTTAAGAACTATAAATATCTAGAAGTTTTAATCTCTAATGATGGTAAACTTTTTCACCATATAATGTAAATTGAAAGTACTATAACTTATCTTAATTCAAAAATCACTTGGATAGCAAAAGCATGTAATTGGCAACTAAAACTTTATCTTTGGCAAACCTTCATCTTACCCAATATTATTTATTTTATTCCATCAACAATGACTGAAAATAATTTAATTTATTAAAATAAACTCAAAAAATTATATATAGGAAGCTTTAAAAAGACATGTAGATTTCTCTTATCACTTTCTAATACAATTTTAAGCTTTATAAGCCCTCCTTTTGAATTACTATGCAATAAAATAATATGTCAAATTAAAAGCAAAATTAATTATCATGGATATTTAGAGACCGAGTTTAAATAAAAAATTGATCAACTTAGATCAATAAATTCCTTCTTTAGCACCTTAAAATTTCAATGTATTATTTAAAATTTTATAATAGAAAGTGTAAGGTACATTAATGTTATCATATCCATATTATAAACTAACATTCTAGCTTCTGTTATTCTGAACTTTTAAACCATTTTCAAAATATTAAAAACCTAAATACTAAGTAAAGAGGCAAATGATAAAATAGATACCTTCTTGGAATGATTATTAATGATTTATGTGTTAAATTGAAATAATAATAATAACTTTCTATAAGTCCCCTATTGGTTTATCTTACTCATCATTTACTATTTTCTTTAATGTTTCATTTGCTCTATCTTTCGTAACAAACTATATAATCATTTCTCCTTTCCATCTCTCATTCTTTTCTTTTTTAATTATGGCTGCCCTACATCTGTCAACCACCATGCCGCTGATTTATAATCGTTAAATTATTGTAGATATTGTACTGATTCCAACTAATCTCCAGATAGTCCCTCCTCGTCTTTCTGTTTTAAGCATCTTCTTATTGTTCATGTGATTGCCATGTCATGTACTATTCCATCATATTTAAGTTCTCTAAAGCATAGCTAATTCGCATTTATTGCTTTCTCTTGTTTTTTCTTTGCCTCTTCTTCATAATCACCATATTTTGATTCTAGCTAAATCTTATCACATACAAAGTTCTAAGTCCCATCTTCATTCCTCATCATTGCTTGGGTTATTGGTCGTCTTATAATCATCTCATATCCAAAAGATCTCTTATGTGACTTATGTTGTCTCTTTCTATTTACTCTTTTATTATCTCTTTTTGTTGGAGTTTGGTGGTAATCTATCTCTTCCTCTTGTTTTCTTTTCATCATCTGATATTATAATTGTTTATTTCTATATCCCTGTATTAAATTAATTTTAAGTTATAATCTCCTCTTCATTTTATTCCAATTATTTTCATGTAATGATTATCGATTATTGTTTTTATTTTTCCAACATATTAAATTTTTCTTCCACTTGACTCTGTGAAACATTTTGGACATTTTGTTGTTGAGGTTGTTGTATTACCTATACTTGATTGATTTCGACATTTAATTATTATGGTTGTTGTGTATTATTATTATTATTATTCATTTTCTGATGAATCTTGATTAGATATTATTATTGAATCATTTTGCAAAATTTTTTTTTAAAATCCTTCCATTCCATTTGGTCTTTAGAAACTTGCAATTTGGTATTTAATACTAAGGGTATCCTAGTTCTGTAAATTTCATCCATGTTAAGTCTAATTTCTGGGAAACTTAGTATTGTTTTTAACTTATATGTTCTATCATATTTAAAATTTTCCTGTCTTTGGGTTTCTAGTCTTTCACCATCTTTCTTACCATTTCTTCATTTATGGTTCTCTTTTCCTCTTATTGAAGCTATGTTTGCCTTTCTGTCAAGAAATAAGATTAAATAATCTCATTTTTAGATAGTCATTGCCTGAACGCCCTCTCAGTCCATACTGATTAAAGTATAGATTTACGAGCCTCTAAAGCAAATCTGAAAGGAGAATTAGATTTATTTTTGCTTCCATTTCTACTTTAACTAGTGTTCCTTGGGGTATCCTCTTTGACATGTCATTAAATTTATTAATTTTATTTTTTATTTTATCTTTCAAATGTTACTTATACACCTATTGAGAAGGATTTATTAAGAGAGTATTAAACTGGGGACTAAATTTTGGATTGATTTAAATCATCAGTAGAAGTGACTTTTCAACAATAATTTCAATAAACTCCAATAATTATTACTCAATCAGGAATTTATTTTTTAGAGGTAATATGATTTTTATTATTAATCAAAATTTAGAATTATAAATAGTGCTCTCCTATTAGTAATGTAGTAAATTTCTGATTTGAAGTACATCAATATATTTTTTATATAATTATATGAGATAGTTGAAATAACCCCTTACAATGCTACTGTAGGCATTTCTAATACCATCAATTTGAAGTAAATACGTAATCAAATCAATTTTTTCGGGTATGATTAAAGCACAATTAACTGCTAATAGTGATGTTTCAATAACTTTTTCTATGAAACCAGTTAAATTTTTAATATATCTCCTAGTGATACTATGCAAATAATTTAATTCAAGATCTAACAACTGATAATATCTGAATGTTTAAATTTAAATTTTAGTTTAGATGTATGCTTGAGAAAAAATAATTATTAATCATTTCCGCCTTTTTTTGTTTACTCTGAAAATCTTAATAAAAATTTTATTTTAATTAATTTTAAGATTCCCTGGGTGCCTTAAAATTTAATATTTTCTTTTTCATAAAATTATTTTAAGTTTTTTATAATTTTTATCTTTTCTAAATTTTAAATATATTATCATTAAAATTTCTACTTGAATAGAATACGGATTAAATTGTTCTATAATAAATAAATGTTGAGAATCTGATGCAATCAATGCATATCTGCAAGACTTCCTTCTAAATCCAAACAATCGAAGGATTTCAACCTCTATGGAAGAAACCATAGTGTCAAGTATGCAAGAAAAGCCTTATAGAAACCATTAGGGTGGATAAAAACACGGATAGATACATTTGAGTAACTGAATAAATGAGATTACTTATCTATTAATATTAATTAATAATTCCAAAATTATTTATTATGATCTTAATTAATTTTTCCCATTTATTATTATTTAAGAGAGTATTTAACTCATGAATAAATATTGATCATCTAGACCTTTGTTTATTTTTCATTTTTAATCAGATTTTAATTTATTTTTTAATGATAAAATAATTCTCAGGAAAATTTTTAATTTATTTAATCAATAATGGCACCATAAACGATGATATTTATTTAAGTTAATGTCTTGATGTAAGTATTATTATTTACATTTATTGAATTTGATAAATAAACATTATTAATATTGACTTTTCTTTAACTCTATATTAATTTTTTTAGTTAGATAAATAATTAAATATATGGGATTATTTTATTATTCAAGTATTTTTGAATACTCTTATACATGATAATCTTTTTATTTATCAAAGTTTCAATTAGATTTCTCTTGTTTAATGATTCTGAAAATTCAATAATTTCATCCTCATTTGGTAATAGAGCTAAAAAGCTATAGTACCAATTTGAAAAAATTAATTTAAATATTAACATAAGTTGATTGAAGAAGTAATATTATAAACTAACTTTAAGAAATGGAAATATTAAATTTACTTAATTTTGATTAAAATTAGAATTTTTTCATTTTATTAACCACATATTAATCTTTCATTTTATAATTTTATTGATAAAATTCCCTGTGTTACCCAAAAATAATGTAGACTAAATAAACTTTTCAATGCGTTTTCATAGAATATACGCCTTATTTAATTAATAGTTAATAGGTTGATTAAAATTCGCTTGAAAATTAATCTTGAATAGTTATTACTTTAAAAATAGCTTATTAAGAATTTAAATTTTACAAAATAAAGAATAATTGAAATTCCACATCCATACTAAAAAAAACAGATAAAAAAAGTTCATGCAAGCAAATAGAGAATATAATAATTAAATAGTATTCTTTAGTAAATAATACAAAATACTTATTTTATTTGAATATAGGGTAGTCTAAACTTAATTATCAGCAAGAGTAAAACAACTTTTGAAAGTAGCTCTATACGAATATATCTTAATTTTTAAATAATCTACATCTATATTTGAATTTAATTAGAACTACTAAGTAATAGTAAGAAAAACTTTATTAGAAAGTCAAGGATAATTTTTTCTAAATTATGTATATATGGGTATATGGCTATGAAAATCACTACATAAACGAATTAAAGAAGCTAATTCAGTATGGTTAAGAAATATTCATTTCATTTTTTTGTTGATTACAAAATGTTAAAGATTTGTTTGAAAATTAAATAAGGTTATCAATATTGAGACTTAATGACAGCTAGTAAAAAAGTATTCAATAATACTATTATTTTTCAAGCATTAACTTAGTAATAATCATCTAAATTAATTTAAACTTATACATTAAAATTTAATTGATCTTATTCTGATTAATCAGCATTATTTTTCGAAATTTCTTCTCTAAAATAATTTCGTTTAGAGCAATTTTTACGTTTTTATTATGAAAAATTTAATTTTTAAAATCATTGTAATTTGGTATTTTTGGTAATTATTGGATAGAATAATATCATGTTTTTATCAATTAGGTGAGTAATATCGAATTCCTTGATTCATTTAATGTTTAGTTTAAAAATATTGTAATTAAAATTTTTAAGTCCCGAAGTCAACAATAAAATAAAATTTATTTAAATGTAATTAAAAATAAACCATGGAATTTAAGAAATTAAATCATATCGAGAGTTGTTAATTATTTCCTAAGCATTAAGCTGATTGTGAAAAATGATAATAAAATTAATTAAATCTCAGATATCTTAATTAAACATTTAATTGTTTATAACAATAATATTTAAATGCAGCTTTATTTAATTGAAAATATAAACTACTTTTGAATCAACATTATAAATAGTTATTTATTCTTGTATTCCAATTAAAAGTGATAAGCCTCCTTATTTATAACTCAAAATTTATATATGAATCATTAACTCAAGAAGCAAGTTTAATCATCTAATTATACAAAGTATGAAAATTGATATTGAAAAATCCATCGTAATTTTTGGTCATCTTTTGCGCAATATGCTATTAATCTTCATTTAATAATTATTAGTTATTACTATGTTCATAAAAATGAAAATAGCTATTATGATATAAAGGACACATTTCAGATAATTTAATGATGCTTTCAACACAAGATTGTATTTTCTTTAGATGTTTAATTAAATAATTAAATTAATTCTATTTTATTGATTATATCCCCTTCTAATATAATCTTTATAATAGGATATAATCAATTATATATGTAGAAAATAGGTTCACCTCCAAAATAAAAGTACGATCTTAGATGCATTGGCGCTTTTTGATTGATAACTAATTAAAAGACAAGTTAAAAATTTTATATAAAACCAAATAAAATGAAATACTTTGGTATCAATTGTTTTAAACAAAGCTTATATTAATATATCATGATTGATAGAATTTGTTATTATTTATCTGAAGCATGTACATCTATCTATAAATTAGTAGATATAGTTTTTATTGGTTAACATCTGATGGTTTTGACAAAATAACAAAGAGTAAATCCTTTAAACTCATTATGTGTGAGAATATACAATAGGATGCTATAAGAACATTTATGGATTCTAAATTTGGATGAATAGATCATTTGGAAAGATTTTAATCTTTAAACGCTATATTGAACTCTTTTTAGATAAAGGGTGCTATTCTCAAAAATTAGGGAAAATGATAACTTTGATTTCAAAAATAAAAATAACTACACAATTAAATCCTTCTTATAACGAATGACAATTTATTATTTGTCAATAATCTTGAAATCAAAGTAAATTAGGATTGCCTAATGATTTAATTTTAAGCAATTTTATTTAAATTTTTATATAGATTCTTCTTTTGGCTTTGATTTAGAATAATACAAATTTATATGCTTTATTACTCCTTCTAATAGTTAATTTAATATAGTAATCTTTTATTATAAAAATAAAAGTTTTGAAACTATAAATTTAAATTTCACTGTAAAAAGCGAAAGAAAAGCTAAGTATTTTCTTTGAATAATAGTTGAATTAATATGTAAAATAATACCATATAAAGGTTTTCTTATTGTAGTTATCCTGTGAAGCTATATGAATTAATAATTTTGAAATATGCATCTATCACCTAAATCATAAATAGAAAAGAGATAATCAATTAAATTATTATAAATAAATTCTACACTCAGCATTGATATAATAGATATATGATAGAACATTCATCATCAGATTCTATTTCATTTTAATTATTATTTCCATAATTTAGATCAGAATTTTCATTATTTTGATTATATTCCCATTATTTTTATTAATATTTCCATCATCCAGAACACATCTTTAATCTAAATCCTTATCCAAATGCATTCTTAATTTTCATTTATTTAACTAATAGATTCACAAAATATACATAAATAGTAATTGTTCAAATTATAAGAATAATAACAATACGAATTAGATTGGTTTGCTAATTATTGAAGGCTAACATCTCTTGATTAAAAAGAATACAGTTATATGAAATAATGGTTATGAAAAAGTTGAACAAGAAAAAAGACAATCAATTCAAGAAGTTTATTTATGGATTTCTTCGTAATCTTTGCCTCATTTATTTTATAATTCTCTTTTTAAATCTGGTAGATTTTATTTTTATTATTCTAATTCATACCAAGAACGACAATCTTAATCTTCATCTTCAAAATATCCATTCTTATAAACACTTTATTTATCGGTAAGTTTTCTATTTATTTAGAATTCACAAATTAAACAACCAGACTTTAAAATTTCACTCTAAATTAAACAGTTTGAATGTGAAAAATTTTAGAATCTAAATTTAAAGTAGAAAAATCTTCTATTAAATAAAAAATAAATTTAATTATTATTTTTTTTTTGAATTTGATATTATTATAAATAGATTAAAATCTATTGTCATTTGGGCATTCTCAAATACTATATTAACAATTTCAAAATTTTTAATCATTTTTTTAAATAACATTAACTTTTTTGATTACTCACTTTATAAAGTATTTTTATTATTAATAAAAAATAAAAAAAAAAAATAATAACTTAGATCGGAACTGATAATGCTAAAAATTTTCTTTTATCAATCAATTTTATTTAGGAAAAATTGTTTGTATTTTCTGATTTTCAATCTTTAACATTGGAAATTTGAAAGCATCTTTTGTAAACTGGGGCTTAAACAATCCAAAAAATAGTTTAATATTATATTCGTTAAAGAACAAAAACACTTTTCTAATTCTTTCATGAAAATGAATTTTAAATTAAAAAATTTTCCTCAAAAAAGGTTTCTTCATTAATTTATTAGCATATTATAATTATATAGTCTTTATTAATTAATCAAATGTTTGAGAAAATATTAGAAAAAGTATTGATTTAATATTTTGGGAAGTTCATCAGTGGACTAGATAAAAATAATTTAAAATTAGGAGTATGGAGTGGAAATATGGTTATAGAAAATGTGAATCTAAAAGCAGATATTATTGAAATGTTGGAATTACCAATACAATTAAGCAAAAGCAGTATTGGAAGATTAACAATTAAAATTCCTTGGAAAAAAATTACTAGCGCACCTGTTGAAATCACAATTGAGAATGTTTTTGTTACATTAATTCCGCTATCTGAATGGCATTTTGATGATAATAGAGTCTTGTTGAAAAAAATGGAGGCTTTAACAAGTTACTGTTAGAAGTGTTTGAAAAGAGGTATTAAGAAAAAGAAAAGTGAATAAAAAGATAAGGGTTATTTAGATAAAATGGCTTTAAAAATTATGGATAATATTTAACTTAAAATTATTAATATCCATATTCGATATGAGGCAATGTACAACTGGGGTATAACTTTAGAGATACTTGATATTTTTACAACAAATTAATATTGGCAGAGAAGTTATATAGATAGGTCAGAAATACAAAATGCTAGTATGAATAAGTTATTTTAATTGAAAAATTTAGCCATTTATTGGAATATTTAAAGTGAGCGTTAAACAGATAATTAGTTAGTGGAATATAATAAATTTATGGAAGAAAGAATTTTAAAATAAAACTTAGAAGCAAAAGAGCATTGTTAATTTATAATAGTAATTAATGCAGAAATGAAAGTAATTTAAAATGAAGCAAACTCTTAAGAAGCATTAAAAGATATGAAACTATATCTAGACGAAATAAATCTAATCGTTCAATAGATGCAATTTTAACAGTTTGTACATTTTTTTGAGTAATGTTCTACATATTCAAAAGTATTATGGTTACAAAGAAAAAAATAACTAAGTTAAGTTTCAGAAGCAAATTAGTTTTAATAAAAGTTTGTTATTTTATTTCCTCTCGTGTAATAGCATGGTATTGATCATTTAGAGCAACAAGAAAAGGAAATTTTTTTTTAAATTATAAGAGTTGTAGATTATAATTTATTACTAGATTGGGTCTAAATCTCTGCCAGATCACTAATTAAAGAAGCTAGGATTACAAAGGCTACAACAGATAAAATAAAAAAAGAAACAGCATGGTGGAAATCTGATAAAAAATAAGCTTAAGAAATCTTTCTTAATGAAGAAGAGATTGTAGCAATAAATAAGTCAATTGATTAAATATTTTAAGAGGAAAGATAGAAGGTAATGAATAGGCCTGACGAAGCTTTAGAATATTAATTTTCATTTCAATTAAACAAGGGAAGACTAAAGATTGATAATTAAGGAGATGGATTATAAATAACCTTTTAAGGAATGTAATGCTCATCAGAAACAAGGGTCAATTAGAGTTTCGATGTGATTTTTAAATTGCAAAGTTTAAATCTTGATTTAATAATTAAAGATGATACATTACCTTTTTGCTATAAATAACATGAAATGAATAAAATTGATTAGTTTTTGAAAATTCACTTTAAAAAAAATCCTAAAAATTTTGAAGAGGATGCATCAATGATGATTTAAGTAGAACCTATAGAATGTAAATATAACAATGATATAATACGTAAATGGAATAATTTTTTTAATATTGAGGGTATTTTAGAGAATGTGGTTCAGATAGCAGCATAAGAAAAATTAAATTAAGTAGGTAATCAAACAGCAGCCAGACTTGATTAAGTAATGAACAGTTAATATAGGTTAGAATTATTTGTTCTCATAGCAAGCCCTAGAATCATTTTAAATAATATTATTTTTGATTTAGGCAACCTTAGTATTCAAAGTGAAAAAGATTCAAAATACTATGATTATTATACACTTTCAATAACAAATCTCAATTTAAAGTCAAATTAATTAGATATACTGTAAAAGTTATCTTTATAATTTTCTATTGAGAGAATGAAAGGAGCTTTAGAGCATCCTGATAAACCAAGACTAATTTTAAGTGGTATTGTGCCCCCTGTTTCAATTACTTTAACTGAAGAAATTTAGAAGGAAATATCAACTATAGACAAATAAATTTTTCCTGAAAAGAGTGAAGAAGAGAAATTAAAAAAACTAACAAAAGAGAAATAATAGATTGTAAAAAATTCAAAATATAAAGGAGAAATGACAAGGAAAATAAATTATTTATGGACAAAGAGATTTGCTATTGTTTCAGGATCTTATTTATATTGTTATCAAAAAGAACATGACTTAAAATGGGAAGATAGAATTTTATTGAAAGGAGCTACTTTAATAGAAAATTAAGAATGCATGATTCTGTAGAACAATCAAAACTGGTATTTGAAAATAGATGAGAAGTTGTCAAAAGAGCTGACAAATATTTTAGATGAATTTAAAGAAGACGGAAGTTTTTAAATGAATTAAATGGATTAATCTTTAATGTAAGTTTAATTAAAATTATCCCTCTTTAATTTAAATTTAATTAAAGCTAATCAATGTCTTTACTCTCTCAAACTAGAAGATGTATATTATAAATCTCATAAATAAACAAATAAATTTAATAATACAATAATATTGGGAGATCTTGAAATTATAGACCTAGTTTATAAATTTGAAAATGCTGACCTTTAATATTTAATTAGAAAAGAACCAAAATTTAAGGATGCGTTTCTTACAATAGAAAATGAAATCTTACATAATTGTTCATAAACAACTTTAAATATTGGACAGTTTATTTTAAACTGGAAACCTGACAGTTACTTATCCTTTTAATAATTAAGAAAACTAGGGACTTAAGCTTTCGGTATTGATGCAATAAATTTAGAGGATGAGGAAGCATCCTTAGTTTTATAGGGAGAATCAAGTGATTCAATTTTTCAGCATAAGTTAGATTAATTATTGAACTAATAAACAAAAAGATGTTATAATAATGAATTTTCAAAACATATAAACATGTTAATATCTAAATAAGCTGTTGAAAAGAATATTACTTAAATAAAGGAATTTTTTAATAGTTTTTCTATTGAATCTGTGTAAAAAATAGCCTTAAAAATAGAATAAGCATAAGTAAATTTAATACATAGATAATCACATATTCAATTAGGGTATATTAAAGTTGATGATTTAACACACGAAGTAGAGTTCACTTAAAACTGTAAATTTATGATGGGAAAATTAGCATAGTTAAAAGTTTTCGATATAACAAATTACCCTTTTACATTAAAATAAATTAATCCAATTGAAATTGTTAACCTAAATCAAATTTCTTATGAATATGCTAATTATAATAAAGACTATTTGATAGATTAAAATGAGATTACAACTACATTTAGCATTTTCTCAATTAATAATGCTATTTTTGAATATTAACATCAACAAATAAATAGATTTTAAAATTATTTATTCATTTAAATAATTTAACTTATTTAGAATCCTTCTTAAGTGATTATGAATGATGGAAAAGAAAAATCTAAACTTGTTTGCGGTACTATAGAATAATTGTTTAATTCTTTTATGAATCCTTAATTTATGAAATCGAAATATGAATTGAAGAATGTAACAATAAATATCAGAAAGTAATATTAAGATATGGATAAAATATCTTTTATTATTAATAATTTAACTTATTCAAATTCTTAAATTTAAGAACCAGAAAGATAAAATAATACAAGCGAAAAGTTACCAATTTGGGTAGATGAAGGAACTTTAGTAATAAATAATATTGAATTAGCAATCAACGATTTAATTAAATCTAAAAAAAATAATTTTAAGCTCACTTAATATAAATTAATATTTGAAAATGAAATGAAACAATTATTTTGTTTAAATATTAGAAATAACTATGAAATCAAGAGCTACATGCCAGAATTAGAGGTTGAATTAACTAAAAAGGATTTTTTACTCTTGATAACAATTTTATCTTTTAATTTGTTAACTAATGATTAACAAGATTAATTATTTATCCATGATTATCATATATACTCAAAATTTAATCCTGTAGAGATAAGAGCATTATTTTATTTTTAAAATTTTACTCTAAAAATTATAGATTAAGGGATTAAAATGTAATTTAAATCAACATAAATTGAGGCATTTCTTACATAAAATTAAAATAAAATTATTAATATGTATTGTTAAAAATTTGTTATCGATTAACTTAATAATTTTCTTGTCGGAAGTTAGGAGGATCAAAACAATTAATAAGAAATTATTTTACAATTTTATTAGCCTTACGAATATTTAACAGAAACTTCATTTAAAAAGCAAGGCAGATAATAAACTCCAGGTTTTGAATGTAAAATAGATTATATCATATCAACCAATTCAAAAGAACTTATAGTTGATTTTGAAAATACTATATGTTTTGCTTATAGCGAAGCTTTATTACAGATTTTAAATTTTATAGAGTTAGATGATAATTGTTTTCCACCTGAGGAATTGATGATTTTTAAAAAATAAATTACAGTGATAAATTGGAGAGGTATTATTGTCTATCCAAATGAAAATGCAAGAGAGAATCTTGTTTAAAGAGGGGGTATAAATTTTATTTTAGAAAAAACTAAAAATAGCATATCTCATAAACTAACGATCACTAATTTGGAAGTATTTTTATGTCCACAAAACGAATTACTAGAGTATAGTTTTGATGATGTAGCAAAAAGACATATAGTGTTGCCTATGTTTGCATTTATAGGATTAAATCAATAAGAGAATCAAGCATAACTTGATTTTTCGATAGATAATTTAAATATTCAAATTTCATATGAAGATCTTACACCTATTTTTGCGACATATTTATTCTAAAAAAAATAATTTGAAAAGCAATAAGCAACGAAATAACATAAATAAAATGAAGATAACTTAGTATTAGCTAATGTCTAAATTTATTAAGCTGAAATGGTTTTAGTATCTTTTAATGAAAGTCCTGTGCCATTATTTTAATTTATTATTAAAGATTATCAAATGAGTTTTACAAAAAGAAGGAAATATATTATGAATTGGCAAACAATATTTTAAGCTCAATTTTTTAATCTTGATATTGGTGCTTGGGAACCTTTCATTGAACCTTTAGTTATTCTAAGCGATCATTCAAAAGATGATAAAGGTAATCCTTAGGACTTTACTTCAATTGTTGTAAATGAATCAAGTGAATTACCAATGAATATCAATTTTACAAAAGAAAACATTAAATAATTGATAGAATTGTAAAAAAGATGGGAGTAGTCAATAAAAAATGTTGAATCGAGCATTCAAATAAAATAGCGTTCTCCTTCTAGAATTTCTAGGAATAGTTCTATAGTATAATCTGCTATTGAAAAAGTTGTTTGTATGTCTCCATATATAATTGATAATCAAACTGGATTTGAAATAGAATTAACTATAATTAATAAGACATAAAAAAAAATGGATACAGTAATTGTTTCAGCAAATTAGTAATATGGATTAAAATATGCAGATAAATTGGAAAAAAGAGTGTTTTCAATTTTTATAAGATCTCCTCAATTTCAATTCAAAGAAATCAATAATTTAACTTTTTCAAAAAATAAAGATGAATCAAAATTGATTGAATACAAGATAGGAATGCTTAATAAACAAACCTAAGTTTTAATTAGATTATAGACTTTAGATTAATAAAAAATAATGACTATTAGTTCAAATATATTATTTCTTAATAATAGTGAATAAAATGTAGAAATCAAGTTGGCAAATAAACTAACATAATAATATTTAAATTTAATTGTATAAAATAATGATTAAAAATACATTCCATTAGGATATGAATAATCATTATTATAAATTAAATATTCAAATGAAGGAGTTTGGTCTTAAGCAATGGATATTTAAAAACTTATAATAAAAAATGGCAATTATAATTTATTTATTAATACTCCTTGTTTAATTTTACGAGTTAATCAACCTGCTTTGACAACTTTACCATTAGAAATTAAATTTGTTTGCCCTTTTGCCATTAGAAACTTATTACTTTTGCCTATTGATATTTGTTTTAGTATTGAGGATCTTTTTAGAATATAGCCAGGTCAAATTTTAAAGATATCAAATTCATAATTAAGCAAAGGCTTAAAATTTAAAATTAAATTACCAGGATTTTAAAGATCTGAATATATAGAAATAAATGATAAATTCTCATAATCTAAGAATTTTGTAATTAGAGATTTTCTTGGTTTAGAATTAATTCTTGAATTAATTCCTTTATAAGATGGAGACGGATTAATTACAATTGGAGTAGATGGAGGATTAACGATATAGAATTCATTAGGATTAGATATTTTTTTTTATACACTTAATTAATAGAAATAATTGATTTACCAACCTGGTTAACCAATATTTTAAATAACTGATTAAAATGATGATAAATTAAGAGAGGATGGATGCTTATAAATTGTTAATTCTATTGATAATTTAGTTGTTACTTTTGAAGAATGCAATCAAGAATAAATAGCCAAATAATTATCTTAGCCTATTGATACAAAAATAAATGGATCATTTCTAGTTTAGATTCCAAGAGAAAATGGTTATATGGATGTCATAATTGATGTTTAGACAATCATAGTGCACAATATAAGTTAAAAAAAAATAATTAACCTAAATCCCAGAATTGTTATTGTTAATAAATTAAAAACAAATCTTACTATATTTTAAGATCGTTGTAATTAAGAAATGTTTTTAATGCCTAACGCTAGATTTCCATATTTTTGGAGAAAAACTTAAGGCTCAAAATTTTTAAAATTTAAGATAAAAGATTTATGTAGTGGAGCGATCTCAGATGGAATGTAAGGTAATATTGCTTTGCCTTTAAGAAATTCTAAAGGGTAGTTGATGGATTATTTAAGTATAAATTGTATGGAAGGGGATAAAATTAAATATATAATAGTACAAGAATGTACTCAAAAACCACTCTATAAAATAATTAATAAATTAAAATATGATATTTGTTTTTATCAAACTGAAATTTAGGAATTGAATGAATTTATCAAAACAAATCTACCAAATGGAGGTAGTGTTGATTATTCCTTAGATAATCCTGGCTATCATAGAACGATTACTTTAGAATTATATCAAAATGGATAATTCTCTGATTTTGTGAAAGTTGAATTAGTTAATTCGGATCAAACCCGTTAATATAAGATGGCTGATGATGAAATTTTCTATTTAAATACTTAATTTTCATTAGATTAAAGATAAATGATAGTCATTATTTCAAATAATGAGATACTTAAAAAAAAATTGAATTACGATAATATTCTCACTTAATTTAGTGTTCTAATACCTAAATTGAATATATCAATTATAAATTCTCATCCAAGAGAAGAATTGCTTAATATTTCTATTTAGAAAATAGAATTTATTTAAATTACTGATGTATTGGAAACTATATAAATGAAAATTTAAGATTTATAAATAGATAATAATTAATATTTTCGCTGCACATATCCAGTTTTTGTTACATAATAAAATGAAAAATAAAATATTCCATTTATGAATGCTTTGTTAAAAAGGGCACATCAAATAAATTTTATTAATTATTTTGAAACAGTTAAATTAGCTATTCAACCTATTTCTGTTAAAATAACTGAAGGAACTTTTTGTGAATTGGAAAGTTACCTAAAATCTTTAAAATGGATTGAAGAATAAAATATGAAAGAATTACGAATATGGTAAAAAGAAATAAGTTTAAAACAATAATTATGTTTTTTTGATAATTTATAATTTTATCCTCTAAAATTAAAACTTTCATTTTAGAAAGTTGAAAAAAAAAATAACAAAGAATATTTCAAATCAGCTGCTAATTAAGCTATCAATTGTGATGAAGTAGGCATGACAATTAAAGGTTATGCAATGAGCAATTGTTTTACCACTTGGGAGTAATTGTAAAATAAAATGTTATAAAATTATAAAGACACTATATTTTCAAATTTATATAAGTTGGCAGGTTCAATTGATTTATTGGGGAATCCAATAGGATTGATTGAAAATGTTTAGGAAGGTTTCCAAGATTTATTTGAGATGCCTTATGATGGATTTGTTTAAGGACCTTTAGAAGGAGGTTTAGGAATAGTCAAAGGAGTAGGATCATTAACAAAAGGTGTAGTTTCTGGTACATTTAATTCTGTTAGCAAAATAACTGGAAGTGTAGCCTCAGGTATATCATAATTATCAATGGATGATGAGTATTTGTAATAAAGATAATTATAAAATGCAAAAAAGGCTAAAACAGTTGTTCATGGTCTTGGATATGGGATGGTAAGTCTTTTTTCAGGAGTTGGTTATGGTATAGCTGGACTTGTTACTCAACCTTATTAGGGAGCTGAAAAAGAAGGAGTAGGAGGTTTTTTTAAGGGAGTTTCAAAAGGATTAGCAGGTTTAGTAATCAAACCGGTTACAGGAGCTTTGGATTTAGTTAGTAAAACTACAGAAGGAGTAAAAAATACAGCTAATTTTTTCGATGAAAAGCCAAATGAAACAAGAAAAAGACTTCCTAGAATATTTTATGGGGAAGAACTTATTTTAAGAAATTTTATGCTATAAGATTCAGAGATTATGTATATATTAGATAGTAATATTATTAATATATTATTTTAGAGTTAATTCCTGCATAAATTTTAATTGACACATTTGTATTTATGATTACTAAATATAAGTTTGCTTATGTACTGACAACTAAACAATTTATATTACTAGAAATTTTTAAAAAATAGGTTTTAATTGCTTTTAATAATGACAATTTAAAAGCATTTGAATCTGAATAAAAAGAATTTAAGATCTATCTTTACAATTCTAAAATAATATATAAAGAAAGAGCAAAAGTTAAGGCTTCAATAGAATTCAAGAAAGAATGCTTAATAATAAAGTAATCAGATGAAACAATACATCAATTTTTGAATTAGAAGTTTAAATAAATTCTTCATTTATTATATGATGTTTGAATGAAAAATTATTCAAATGAAAATTTTTATTAACTTAAATAAATATATTGTTAAAACATTATAATTTTTTTAACTATCATTAATTCAATAATATTGAATGAGCTAGTTGCTTTAATTTTTATTATTGAACATCTTCAAATGATTTATATAGATAAAATTCTAGCATTTGCAAAGGAATTTATTTAGCAACTTTAACTATTTATTTTATATCATGTAGGAAAGGTAAGTTATAAATTGATAAAAAGCTATAAACTCTATTAGAGATCTAATTTAAAGATTTATTTTTAAAATCTTAATTAATATATTTATTTAATTCTGAATTTGTAACACTAATTGTAGGGATCAATTTTGAAATAACTTCTTAAGATAGTACTAATTTATTTTGGTATAATTTATAAAACAATGCAAGAATTGGAATATGTGTATATTTGTTAGAATTGAATAAAGAGGCTAGAATTTGAATAAAATTACTTTGATCGTGTTATAATAATTTTAGAAAATGTGACTTTTCTTTTGAATTTTTAATGAATTTATATTCATAAAGTCCATCAAGTTTTAAATCAATTGTTTACATGTCCCCTATTAATAAAAGAGTATCAATATGATTCAAAGTGTTATTTGGGTTTAATAAATCTTGATTATTTTAACTTAAAACTTTTGATTAAACATATATAGTTTATACTGCTTTATTTGTAAATGAAAAGTTTGATTGGCAATAATTAGGGTCAGTAAAAATTTCCTTTTTAATTTATAGATTGACAGTTTTGTGTGTTTTGACATCAATAATCTTAAAAATTTTAGGTCTAATTGATAACACATAACTCCATCTTAAAGCTTATAAATACTATTTGTTATCCCCAGGATTAGCTGGATAATAAGGATAAAGAGATAATAAAAGCATACTTATAGCTTTTTTAGATTTTTTGAAAGAGTATCCACCTTTTCCCATAAATACAAAGCCGATGGCCATTTTAATACCTTAATGAAAACCAAAATGCCAGATTTATGAATTTTCCATTTTTTGTATTAAAGATTTAGCTATTGACAATACTTCTTAATCAAAACTTCCTGCCATAAGAAGAGATAATCCTTATAAAGCATTGACTATATTAGTATAATATGTGTATTAATCAACAGCGCATTTATTGTCTGGATCATTAGCAAATTCATTTTAAGAAATTCTAAGTTTAATTAAGAATTCAATTTATTTAATCATAAGTTGTTTGACTTATTAATCATGAGTACCAGCATATTTAATACCGATGGCTAATAAAGCTCCAGAAATCATACCTGTGTATATCATACTTACAGACATAAAATCAATAACTTCTACATTATAAACTAAATAGAACTTTTAATGAATCTTTTTTAAAGGTTGTTCAAATAAAAATGAAATCAATTCTGGAATTTAAGAGTGTAATTGAGTTTGATTAATAGGAATATTATCCCACATAATAATATTTCTAGTTAAAGATTTGAGAATAATATGGTTAGGATTGCAACTCTCTAGACTGCTAAAAGAATTAGGAATATTTAATTAATCCACAATATTTTATTGATTCATTTACATAAACATTAAACTTAAAGCCATTAGAGCAGCTGGACAAGTAACATGAACATTAACCATGCTTCCTTCTTTTATTGAGCTACTTACACTTTCATTTTACATAAAATTAGTTGATAAAGAAGATTAAGGAGGAGGAAGTACTTTACCTCCTTATACAAATCTAATTAATCGATCCACAATTTAAAGTTCTCTTCTCCATACACTTCCTTTTCCTAAATTAATTAATCCTAACGCTATTCCAGCTGCAAGAGAATATCCTTCTCTATCTATTACCTTATCATTATGAGGTTTCCTGCCAATCAAACCTAAAGCAACTTCAGTAAAATTTCTATTTCCACTAGCCATAAATAAGAATCCGAGTGAACATAACGCACTAGTAGAAACATTACTAGGTAATTCTAAATCATAAACACTTGGTATTAAACTTGGAATATGAACTGTTAATGATTTTTATGTAGGTTCATCACAAGTTCCAATTCTTGAAGCACCTATTCCTAATAATACTCCTACACTAGTTGCTTCATGGTTTTATGTAAGAAGTTAATATAAATCAATTTAATTAAATGAATTTAGATATCCTAATAATCCTAACCCTAACATAAATCCACCATGAATATTAGAAGGATTTTATGGTTTCTAATAAAATATCCAAGTTCTAAGGGATTCTTGACTTAATCCTTTAAGCTTCTTTGACAATTATAATGACAACGTTACTCCTAGGTGAAATTCTGGCCATTATGTCATCTATGTATAATCTTCTCTTGTTGAATCTATTGTTAATTTCAAACTATTCTATTGTAAAATTCCAGATAAATTTAAACATGGAAATTTTATTTAATCTGTTATGAAGTGATCACTTGTTCCATATGTCAGTGATCCCAATCCAACAAACATTGCTAGTTTTCTATTTAATAACTTCAATAATACAGAAGGAGCATCTTAATCCAATCTCTCTTCAGGAATATGCTCTGTCATTTTTGTTTTTATTCTAATATCTCTACTAAAATCAAATTATCTCTTAACCTGTTACATCAAATGTTAATCATATTAAATATCATTATCATCCTCATTTTATAAACTTTTTATTTAACCACTTAATATTGAATTCACATATTTCTTAAATTCACATTCTACATTATTTTCAATATACAATTTGCAATTCAAATAGATATCCATTCTATCTATTAATAAATATGCATCTTTTCTTATTTATCCCATTAAATCATTAGAAAAATTATCTCTTAATAATGTTATGATTTCTAAAATTACAATTTTAAATTATAAAGGCAGTTTGTTTATTGTATCTCTGTTCCAACGCTTCTCACTGCATAGATAAAGCATTAAAGATGGTCCTCTTAATTTTGTTAGCATTTCTAGTTTATTTTTCTTTTACTCAATGTATTTATTTTGTAATTTGTGATTTATCACTTTTTAAAAAAATAATTGTGTTTTTTGTACTTAATATAAAACCTAAAAATCTTAAACTTCACTTTATAATATTGAAGAAATATGAATTAATTGTTTCTTGAGAATAGATTGCAATATAATGCATAGTTATTTTGTTTTCTTAAATAAAATTGGAAATGATATTGGATTATTCATTAATAAACTACTCAACCATTTATTTAAATCTATCGGATTTGGAGGTAAAATCTTTTGTTTATTTTATTACTATTATGAAGCTAATAAGGTTAACGACCTAATTGTTGGCAAAAGTGAAATAAAATTATCGTTTTAATACATTTATTATAATTCTGGATTTATTCTGAGATAATAATCGCTATAATTAACAGCAACTTCATTATCCATGTTAAGTGAATAATAATACAATAAAATCAATAATTTATTAGCTTACTTTTCATCTGATAACAATAATTCTTAATACAATAAATGTAGAACATATAAAATCTTGTCTTAAATTTCATTAAACATTTCCATAGTCATATGGTATATAAAATTTAAATTTTCTTACTAATTAGGCTGTTAATAACAATATTATTAATTGCTATGATAACTGGAATTTTCTTTGTGATAATTTGATTTTAATAATTGCTAAAAGGATTTAGAAATTTCTTTGATTGGAGATTATTATACTGATGAAGAATTACTTTTAATCTTTTTTTAAATTTAATCCTCACAATCTTTTTTATTACTACTTAATTTTAAGTAACATAGCATTAGGTAAGTAAATCTCATAAATTCATTATCTATGTTATTGTTTGACATTTCTAGCTTGAGATTCTAGTTTTACAAGCAGTTGATAATAATATCTTTAAACAAGCAAATATATTACTGTGTATCCAAAGCAATCTTTAAGGAATTCAAGATTGTTTGTAATAAAGGTTCTGTTATAATAGGAGCACAATTAAATTAAGAAATATCATTAATTTATTCATTAATTTGATAATTTAATAGAATTTTACTACCATTTAACAAAGTAAAAGTTGAGTTTGTATGTAAAATTAATAAATTTTAAGGTATATTATTATGGTTAATTATTTGATATGCTACATATTCAAATTAGTTGTTTTAATATTTCAATTTTTCTTTTTTGATAGAAATAGTTTCAGCATATATTGTATCAATCATATTAAATACTTAAATTTAATTAACTTTTTGAATAGTTTAAACGAGTTTTAAACTATTAAATATATTTTTAGTTTTATTTTCTTCTAAAAAATTCATTTCTAAAATTCTTATTGTATGATCAGATAATAGGCAAATCAATAATTCTCCATCAACATTGCTTCTTATTATTTCACATTATTTAGCCTTTTCTTCTTTTATATTTTCCTCATAATATAATTCACTAATAATCTAATTGATAAATAATTGTAAAAATTTACTTAACAATCAGTTTTTTCCATTAAATTGTAATTTTGTACTTCTTATTGATCATCAACTTTTAAAATATAAACACAATGTCTCATTAATTATGAATTATAGGTTATCAATATTGGCAGAATTTTATGAGCATAAATAATTTCTTCCTACATATGTATCCAAGGCTCAATTGTTCCTAAGGTGCTATTGTATGTTCCTAATGTAGTAATTGATGCTAATGGATGATTTAATACAACAGAGTAATTAAATTCATCTCTACCCCAACCTAGTAAGAGTCCTTCAGACAATGGGAAAACTTAGTTTATTTCTACATCTAAAGGTAAAAAGAATTAATTTCCTCCTTTTGACAAAAAATTAATTGACTTATCTGATTGATTTACATAATATTGTGTATTAGATTGGCTTTAGTAATTATTTATATATACCTTTGCTAATAGATGGATTCCTCTTAAATCTTTTCAATCGAAGTGATTTCGTTGAAGAAACAACTTTATTAACTCATAATAATTTCAAATTTAAATATTAGTAATTACTATCAAATAATGCTCTTCGCTATATACACATTTTTGCGTTCATTCAAATATGTTACGAAATTAGAGCTTCTAATAAATGTCTGATATAGCTTCACAAATTTTTGTTTATTTTCAAATAAATCTTGAAATGAGACTTTACAATTTTTTGTAAACTCTAAAAATTCTTTTTCATCAAACTTTTTTACTTACTAAATATAAAATATAATTTGTACATTTTATTAATTTGCAAAATACATTTCAAAAAGTCCAATAAATTCTAAAGACATATTTCGATAAACTTTCTTTATTAATGAATTATTAATAGTTTTAGTTTCTTCATTTTTAATAGGTATCATCATTTTAAGTGTTTGTCTATCATCAAGCAAACAAAACTCTTTATTTCCTTAAGTTTATAATCTATTTTATTAGGCTTATGAATCGCATCTTATAATAATTGGGAATTTCTTCAATGCCTATAATTTTTATTGATATTTTATACTTTTAAGAAAAAAGGATTTGTAACACCTATAATGATATTTCGAACAATTGAGTTTTCAAGTTCTTAATTAATTTATTGAAATTCTTTATCATAAATAGTAAAATATGGTCTATAATCGCCACTAAATTTCATTGGTGAAATTAAGCTAATCATTCCAAGAATAATTTCACTGCATTGATAAGGGGAATCAGCAATAACCATAAATTATTGATTAGTGAGAATAAGTTCCCATAACTTCGGTAAATGAACTAACATAGAATGACTTTTAGTTTTTGATTATTAAATTACGGTAATGCTGCAAAAATATTGGCTTCTTAGAATTATCCAATGTCTCTTAAGTCATCAAGTTGTATCATGTTTGTAAGAGTTAACTCATCTAATACTTGTTATAATTCAACATTCATTTAAGAATCAACTTTTTACATCTTCAAATAATGTGGAACTTCTACTGCTATTTTATTATTAAATATTTAGAGATTAAATACTTAATTGGGTTATGGTTTTTCCCAACTATTTATTTATTCATAAGCATGCTTCGAAATAAAAATTAGATTTACTTATAATTATGCTTTCAAACATCCTTGCTTAATATTTTAATATATTATTTCCAATAAATTATAATAGAAAGTAACAAGAGGCAATATTGTTAAAATTACTATCGATTTCTATGTGTATCCTCTTGGATTATCTTCATCTTTCCTTTACATAAATAATGCAAATCCCAATGAAAATTAATTCTTTCCTCCTGACCTTCTAACTCGAAAAACATATTTAAGATGACCTAAATTAAAATAAATCAATTTTACCTTCGTTTTAAGAAAATGCATTTGAATCTGGAAATGCTAACATGCTAATATTCTTTTCTTCTTATTCTGTTATTGATTTTAATGGTTAAGTCCATTCAACTATTTGACCAATTTCAATATCAAATTTTACTAAACATATACTCTCAATCCATTAAGAAAGCATTAATTTAGAAATTATAATAAAACAAATAATCGCATTTACATTTTGAAAACATATATAATTCGGATGAATCAATTTAAAATAAGGTTTCTATCTTATCTTAAATATCATTAAATAATTGGTATTCATAAAGACTAATTTAGATTAAATTTACATAAAAATTTTATATATCAAGGCGATTATAAATTAAATCATCTTTGCATAGTTCCACCTGTGCTTTCTTACATACAATTATAATAAAAATTTTTTAAGATGATATCTTTAGGGTAATTTTCCATAACATTTTATTAAAGTGGTTTTATGTATTACAAAAATTCTGCTTCACCCTTACCAAATTCTTCTTCATCGAAATTAAAGGCAAAACAATCAGGCTTGAAAGGAGGCTCAATTTTTTTTGACAATAAATCTTTGTAAAGGTTTTTATCTCCCCATTAAAGCATCCAAGGATGTCTCAATATAGTTTCGATGCTTTCGATTCTTTTTTTAGGATTTTTTGCTAATAATCCACTTAAGAGATCTTTAATAGATGCAGATAAATTTTATGGAAAGGTAAGTTTTGCATTTAAGATTCTTTAATATATTTCATCTGTATTTCTTGAATAGAATGGAGGTAATCCTGTAACTAGTTCATATAGAAGTGCTCCTAGACAATATAAATCTAACTATATAGTATGTCCTGACTTTAAAAGCATTTCAGGTGCCATGTATTCTGGACTACCACAAAAAGAGTAAGCAATTTCTTGATCAACCATTCCTGGTTTTGATAATCCAAAATCAGCTATACGAACATGTCCATCAAAATCAATCAAAATATTCTCTGGTTTGATATCTCTATAAATAATATTATTATCATGAAGGTTTTTCATTCCAAGACAAATTTCAGCAAAATAAAAAAAAGCTTCTTATTCATTCATTCTTTTTACCTATTAATAGGTTGATTTGTTTTACCTTTCTTAATAGATAAAATAGTTCTCCTCCAAAACAATATTCTAAAACAAAAACTAAATATTTTCTTGATTCAAAAGCATACTATAAACCAACAATAAAAGGATGATCCAAATGTGACATAATATCTCTTTCTTATTGTATAATTTGTTATTTATTTTATTAAAGGATAGGCTTTTTTTCAATTAATTTCATAGCATAAAACTACCCAGTATGAACCTCTCTAACCATATAAACTTTAGAAAATCCTCCCATTCCTATACATCTTATAAACTCAAAATCTTTAAGTGTGACTCTTGCTGATTTAGGTTCATTAGGGTTTAGAATTATTGGTTCTATTTATAAAGGTTGAATTGGAAATCCAGCTAAGAGACTTAAAGGTTTATCTGATTTGGATAGAATAAAATCTACAGGTATTGAAATACCTGTAGTTCTTATTCCTTAAATTGGTATTCCTAACTCTTGCTTAACAAAATCAATTAACCATTATATTTTATTGATTGATATGTCTATTGCATATTTTTAACGGAAGTTTTTATATTAAAGCACAATTGTCATCATTTCCTATTTTCTGTTAATAATAAAATAAATTTATACCTTGCAGTAGTTGGTTTAAACTTCTCTAAAAATATAAGGGGTTATGAGCCAGAATGAGTTTAAAATTTTTATTCCATAGATGGACTCTTAGGAAAGAATTATTGCTATTTAGAGTTCTTAGTCTTAGTTAACAATTCTTCTAAAAGTTTTTTTTCTTTGCTAACAACTTTACTTGTAGCTGAAAGTGGAATTGACATTAATTATTACATCGACTCTTTTAAATTAACTTATGAGTTCTAGTGAGAATGAGGCTATGTTTTCATATGGATTTGACTCAAAACCTTTGGAGACATTAAGCCAATTCTTGATTTCGTTGTTTCAGGTTATTGCAATTTTCTTTAGCTTTATCTCATCATGTTTTAAAGCAAAGTCTATTACTACTAAGTTACTTTAACTGGTTATGGACTTTGATGTGTCTATGTCTTCATTTTTAGTTAATCAAGTTATTTAGTTGGAGATTGTCTACCATTTTGTGTATCTCTGTTTGATAGAAAATTTATTATTGCTTAAGCAGAGATGTCAGAAGACTAAGTTTTATGATGTTGTTTCTTTGGATGCATTAATAATTAAATTAATGGAAGATAATTATAATACAAATCCTAGTTCATAACCTGATGAAAACCCATATCCTAGATTTTAACCAGAAAAATAAATTGAATAACCCTATCCAGAATAACCTCAATAATATGCTTATACAAATGATTTAAATTAACCATTAATTATGGGTGAAAATTAACATGAGAGTTCAGGAGGCAATGTTGACAAATTCTTACACTATACTAAATTACTCAATATTGGTGCAGGGTAAAAATATTAATATTCAAGAACTTATGTTACCATTGTTGGTTTATACTTATTATTCACTTTGAAAATATGGAATTCTTCAGATATTTTAATGTCATTTTATACAATGTTTCTTCCATTCTTCTATGTGTAATTATTTGATATCAACCTATAGTTTTTTT